>JANHGB010008072.1:0-44868 GCA_026283785.1 Coracopsis vasa
CTTCGTAATGTCTAATCTGTGTCTCCCCTCTGTCAGGTCAAAGCCACTCCCCCTTGTCCTGTCCCTACAGGCCCTTGTAAAAGTTTCTCTCTAGGTTTCTTCTAGGGCCCGTTTAGGTGTTGGAAGACTGTTACAAGGTCTCCCCTTAAGGAGCTTTCTCTTCTCCGTTCTAAACAAGCCCAGTTCTCTCAGCCTGTATGATGCTTTCCTGTGCACTGGATAATGATCCGGCATTGCAATGGCTAATTGTCTTTTTATCTCACCTGTATGTTTGTTCTTTCCGTTCCTGTAAGTCCCTTCTGTTTCCATTATTTAGGGGGCTAATCTGCATACCTTATTCTTACTTTTTTTTAACTGTGGAAAACCTGACAATGTAGTATAAAGCTGAGAGTGAGGCTTTTTGAGTTTTTAGTCATAATTTAACTGACCATTTTTCTCTTATGTTCTTTCACAAAGTTATGATTAGTGTTGAATTCTAGAAACTACTGGTTTTAAATGATAATAATGCACATCAGATATGACATGGGTGCAGAATATCTATGAAGTGACAGTGGCCAAAAAACTGTTGTGATGATTTCATGCATGTGTTGAAGCAGAATAAATGCTCTCTACTAGTTCAGATTTGTGTAGAAGGACTTTCACAAGTTAACTTTGTATTGGTAAACTCTGTGCTGAAAAAGGTGATACCTGCTTGTGTTTCTTTGACTTTTTGCTGGGTTAAGTATCCTTCTCATCTTGGAGTCTAAAAGAATAAAACTGGTGCAAGCTCTGTATCATATGAGTGTTAAGCTAAGGCAGATAACTTGGTTAATTCTACAAGTAGGCTGTCAGTTGCCTGGGCTTGATCTGGATGTAATTTGAACCACAGGGAGATCTGACACTGCATAGTCGCAGTATTAGACCATGGTTTCAAAACTGCTGACATGGAGCTATGAAGTATTTATTTAAATGACTCGTTTGTCAAACGGGGACAGTATTTTTGGAAATGGATCTACTGTAAAGCTTTATGTAGCTTGTTGAGTTTTATTTTAAGCTTTTTCAGAGTTATTAACCCTGAGTCTTCTCTGGTTAGTGGAGTTAAGTACATTTTTGCCAGTGAATTGGCATATGTGGTGAACTTTGAGTACAGTGTGAAGAGATTGAGCTGCAGAGCTTACTATTTTCAATGAGCAGCAGCTAAATTCAATGAGCACATGCAATATTGTGACCCACTTAGTTCAGGATATTCGGTGCATGTGTTAAGGGATTGGTACTTGCTGAAAATCAGTCTTGTGAATAAATTTAGGCCTGAGTAAACATGTGCATCCAAAAGTGTAATATACTGCAGTCTTGATTTGATTGTGAAGATGAACATGGACAAGTTTTGTGAGACCTAATGCAAGAGCTTACAGTAAACAATACTTTCACCTAGTCTGCTGTACTGTGGACAGAGTGGATCTTGTCACTCAAGGGTTGACATGAAGCAGAAAATGAGAACAGCTTTTCAATGTGTAAAACAGTTGTCTTACAGTATTGCTTATTCTTCAGTTGCTCTCAAGGAACATCAGCAGGAAATTGGAGTTAAATTTGATTTTTAAAAGTAAAATAGGCAGGTCTGCTGACCCCTCATGTCTCATTTGAAAACAGACTCTGTAGATTAGGAAGGAGCAAGAAGGTTTTGAGACCTGTAAAATGTGCTGGAGTCTTGAAGAGAGTGTGGAATTTACTTTTGTTACCTTGCTTTTAGTAATTTGGATCCTTAAAATGCATTACACTCATTGAGTACTCGTTATATAGATTATCATCTACTTTCTGTCAAGACATTTTCAACCCGAATTTTGCAGACACATCACATTTCTTAGTTGCATGAGGCTTTTGTTTGCATTCATTTTTGCACTTTTCTCTCCTATACCCTGTTGTAGGGAGCCTTCACTTACCATGGCCTCTCTGTTTTATTTTTACCTTCTGCTTTGAGACTAGAAATTGTCATTTGTACTCTGGTTTGTTGTGCCCGAGGTCAATTTTGCTGACCTAAGACTGCTTAAATCCAGAGGTAGAACTTCTCAAGTGTTAACACTTTTTCTGAGGAGGCCTTTGTAGCCTTCCCTGTTTTATCTGAATGCTTAGCTGACTGGTGTTGTCTGTCAGATTTAGAGTACCTGTGCTCTGCCCTTCACAGGCTGAAGAACACATCAGTATCTAACTTCTGGCAAGGAAAAATGTTATTGCAAATCCACGTGTCTCCTGGACGGATACTTGTTGAAGATGGTCACCTGGCAAATAGGGATGAAGAAAAGGCAGAGACATTCAGTGCGGTTTTGCATCAGTCTTTAATAATACTGACAGACCTTGGGGTCCCCTGAGTTGGAGGACCACGACTGCGGGAACAGTGACTTCCCATTTGTGGACACTGGAATTGTAAGGTACCAGCTGTATTGGCTGAATGTTCACAACTCCATGGGACCTGATGGGATTCATCAGAGTACTGCAGGAACTAGCGGATATTACAGCAGGACCCCTCTCAGTCCTTTTGGGAGTCTGGGGAGGTCCCTGCTGACTGGAAGCTAGCCAGTGTTATGCCAGATTACAAGAAGGGTTTGAGGGAAGACCCGGGAAGCAACAGACCTGTTAGTCTAAGCTCAGTTCATGGAAAAATTACAGAGAAGGTCATACTGGTACTGTTGAAAGGCATTCAAAGAACAATGCAAGCATCAGGCACAGTCAGCATGGGTTCACAAAGGAGAAGTCCTGTTTAATTAATTTTCTATCCTTCTGTGATAAGGTCACCTACTGGGTGAAGGGGAGGTGGTGGTTGTGGTTCTTCTGGGATTTGGTAAGGGTTTTGATGCTCTCCCTCCCAGCATCCTTCTGGACAAAGTGGCACGTGGTAGGATGGCAGGTCGTGTTGGATAGGGAGCTGTGGTAGAGTGGATGTCATGCATACCAAATGTCCTGGAAGTACCAACTATATTTCACACTAAAAAAGTTCCTTAATACTACAACTTATAGGCCCCAGTTTTCTCTAATTCTGCCCCCGTCCCTTAATTTTCCCACAGACTGTAATACCACACTTAAATTTTTGATCAGCCCTGAAATGCTCAGGTAGGTGGACTGGGTGATTGTTGTAGGTCCCTTCCAGCTGAACTGTTCTGTCCTGTTACATTATCTTTGTTCTAGAGCAGTGAAATCTGTAGAACCATTAAGGGCGCGGAGTGAAGAGACGAAGAAATACGTTCGTGCTCCTTCTCTACAGCACCAAAGTGACGATGGTGAACTTATGGAAACTGTTTTTCTGCTGTTTGGTGAGGGCCAGAAGTGATCTTTAAATCACTGTGTCATGGATTAAGCACAACTGGCAACTCAGTACTGTGCAGCCGGTCGCTCACCTCCCTCCTTCCCCCCTCCCTGGGTGGGATGGGGAGGAGAATCAAAAGAATGTAAAACTCACAGGTTGAGATAAGTTTAGTAACGAAAAGGATAGTGTGATGCTACTACTACTAATAATGATAGGGGAAATAAGGGGAGAAAATACAAAATTAAAAGGGGAAAGGGAAAAGGAAAAGAACAAACACAATTGATGCACAATACAATTTCTCACCACCCACTTGATACCCAGCCTGACCTGAGCAGCGATCAGTTTCTTCCAGGCACCCCAGTTTATACCCTGGGCATGACGTGCTGTGGGATGGAATACCCCTTTGGCTAGTTTGGGTCAGGTGTCCTGTCTCTGCTCCCTCTCAGCTTTTTGTGCCCCTCCTCACTGGCAGAGCATGAAAGACTGGAAATTCCTTGATCAGGGTAAGCACTGCTGAGCACAACTAAAACATCGGTGTGTTACCAGCATGATTCTCAGACTAAATCCAAAAGATAGCACTGCACCAGCTACTAGGAAGAAAGCTCTATCCCAGCTGAAGCCAGGGCACACTGGTACTCGGTTAGGGAGCAAGAACAAGAGAAGGAGAGTTGTTGGCGTGAATAGATCATTGTTGTTCCTCAAACCCTGTGAATATTTTTGGTCTTTAATTTTGCAGCAGGACATAGAGTTTTCATGGTGAATGGTTTATTTGGTGCTATGTGAGGTGTTTGACTTTTGAGTTGTATTTTCAGGTGGGAGCACTGCGTCCACTTGGATCAGACCTGTAACTGTGACTTATTTTGGAATAGTCTTATGTTTTGTATGATGTTGACATTAATTCATTAGTATCCAAACTTTACAAAATGTGCTTATAGATTTAGGTTATAAATTGAGTGTAATTCTCTGAAAAAAAGTGTCTTTTTTTGCAATATCTTTTTAGGGGTCTGCTACTCTGGCAATCATGTTTTATTACATCCCACTGTCATGTGAGACAAGCATTTTGCAAGGCAGAATTTATGTATGCACCCTCAGTGATGGTGCTGCAATAAAGTGTTAAAAGGATTTGTGGTAGTTACTGTTCTTTTTGGTAGTCGTTTTTGGTTTGTTGGGGTTCTTTTTAAACACTTTGTTCATTCTGATGATGCTGTAGTATGTACCTAATGAGAGATGTTGCAAATTAGTTTCTTTGTACATGGAAGCTTATTGATATTTTAATATTCAGTGCATTTATACTGAAGTTTTATACTTGAATTTTGAAGCATGAGGCTGGCAAGCTACATCTGGGATGGGTTGGCGTGGCTTGCTTCAACCTCACTCAGCGTGAAGTTGTGAAATTTCAGGAAGAACAGGTTCATATAGATACCATAAAATGTGTCATTTTCTGCTGCTCTTTGTTTAGATGAATTTTTATTAGCAGGTTGGTTTTTTCCTTCTTTTGTTGGTTGTTTTGTTGTTGTTGTTAATCTCTTAAAGGAATCAGATGGTCCTCTATATGTAAGTGCTTGAATCCCTTTTAGTTTGTAAAACTTTTAAACCTCAAGCAACTGTACTATGTTGCTGAAGTATTAGGAGGCTTGAGTTTCAAATCTGGTCTAGGAGGAGCATGGTCAGAAATAATAAAAATAACTAATTTTGTTTCATGCTTTTGTAGCTAATCATGACATATTCTGCTCTAGAGGCCTTGTAGTAAGGTAGAACTCGTCACAGTATGTGGAACTGGTTGCCTTCTTTAAAAGGAAGGTCTAGACCAGGCTTTATTACGATGCTACAGTTAGTAGTTGTTGAAGTAAATTAGAGATGCTATAGTTAGTAATTGTTGAAGCAAATTATAATATGGAATAACTAGTTCTGGACTTTAATATTATTACTGGTTGATATATGTGTTTTCTCTGTAGGTCCCTTCCAAATCCCCTCCAGCGCTTGGCAGAAGCAGCAGCACATCTTCATTTACGGATCAGACTGATGAAGACTCTTTACCACCAGACAAAGAGGTCAGTTGAGAACTGTTTTTCTGTATTTTTAACTTAAACCCCAATCTAACTTGTGTCCTTAATTAACCTTTTTTATTTTGTCTTTGATCTTCAACTTTTTTCTGTGCATTTATAGATACAAATAGTCTATTTTTAAGGTTAAATGTAGGTACAAATAGTCTAATTTAGGTTAAATGCTGAAATGTTTCAGATGAGTAAAACAGACCTTTAAGCTGTAGTGGTTAACCCCAGATTAGGACACCTTTTAAATCCTCAGGTCTTAAAAGTCTTACCCATGAACTGAACCCAGTGAGGTAGTGGGAAAGAAATTACCTTCATAGAGACTAACTTTGGTTGAAAAGTTGGGGGAATCCAGTTAACTGCACGAGTAACTTAAGGTGTGTGAGCTTAAAGGCTTAAACTGGGCCCTTGTGAATGTTTCTAATTGTACCAGTAATAATTATCAAAATTAAACACCACCCACACCTCTCCTTGCAAAACCCACAAACAACAACAAAAAGTTACATTATCCACCATAAAACATCATTAAAATCACTATCGGGGTGATGAGTAACCCTGACTAGCATCCTAGAGTGAACAGAGGAAGTAATCTGCCTTCAATATTATTTCATGTGTTCAAATGTTGTTGGGTGCTACTGATGTCGCCTGCATGTATCAATGCTTTCTGTAGAACTGCATTTTGTCTTGTAATGCTTCATTAGATATATGTTGCTCCCAGCAGACTGCTTTTTTCAGACTACTTTTCCAGACAAACAGCAGAAGCAAAGGATTCCCCGCAGGACATGCTGAGTTATGTTGGAAGAACTATATGCTCTAAATATAGTGGTTACACTGGACTGATCAAAGAGGCAGAATGAGAAATATGGAAGCAGAGTACTAAAGTGACTTCAGGTTTACAGTTATCCTTGGGCTTGGGGAGCTGTTATGAGAATTTTACTTGTGAAACATATCCTGTAATTAGAAATTCAGAAGGTAGAGAAGCTGCTGAGGGGATGGAAAATCTCTTCTATTTTTTGTAAGAACTGGTTTTACACAAATGGAAAATTTTTCTAAAATGACGACAAATTTGAATGATCAAGACATGAAATCTCTTTTCTCCAACTATTTCTTATAAATATTGATAATGATTAAAAGCAAATTGTCTTGGAAATCTGTTTGTTGCATTAGATTTTCATAAAATTCAGTTCAGGGGCAGTATTACTATGCTTTAAGAAGATGCAGATATTGCATACTATCTCTAAAAATATATACCCTGATTATATGGATGCATTACATCATTTGGGGGACATTTTTTTCTGCAATGTTCTCTTTTGACCAGGCAGATGTTTCATGTACAGAGGACAGTGGCATTACAATGAACTGAAGTTGGACAACATTTAATACATTGAAAATGTTTGTTTGAAAAGTATCATATGCTAAAATGCTCTTGTAGTACAGGAATAATTGCTAACCCTTTTGATACTGAAAGCTAAGCAAAATTACAGTGTTTCATAGTTGTCTTGTATGTTCTCTGTCCTCCCTCTGGGCTATTATGTTTTAGTATGGCTTTAATAGATCACGTTCTCATTTTTTTAGTGCTGTAATATCAAAGTTGCAAGTATTGCATGTGAAAGGTTGAATTTAAACTCAATATTTTTAGAGTGAAATCAATTTCAGAGTGAATTGCGGTTGTAAATGACAGCATTATTCTGCTCAAAGAATAAGAATAAACGGTACAGACAAACATTCTTGCTTTATATTCTGCAATGCTAAGGTTTTCTTAGTTTTCAAGATTTCAAAACATTCTCAGTGTTTAAAAATAGCCAACAAACTTGCATGCTCCATTCATGGAATACTAGGTAAGCTTCTTTTTCGTGCCCACTTTCTTTTTCAGCTTCTATTTTAGTGGAGCTGTGGATCTCCGGAGGCAGTGTTAGAGAAGCTCATAATCTTACCATGTATGAGGAAGAAGCAGAAATCTGTCTAGTTCTGTGTTCTGTTCTTGCAAGTAGGTCATAAAATATGAGTACAGTGTTAGGCAAAAGCATATACTGGTACTTGCACAGAACCTCTTCAGACAATTTGCATATCAGATGCTTTCTAAGTTAGTCTTGGTGTCATTTGAAACAGCCCCGGATGATTAAAACATGCTTGTTTAGTGCTTCCAGTCTTTTCTAGGGAAGAACAGAAGTTTGGTTTTCAAACTGTTACTGTGTTGACTCTCAAACAGAATTTGAGGTGAAACACATCAATCATATTCAGAATAGTTCCTAGAAGTTCAAATAAGTTTCTGTTCTATATTACATATATTTGCTTACAAGTCAGACCCACCTGCAGAAGATAACAAAATTGGTTTGTAACCATCAGCTGAGAGCAAGCCCATGCTGTGGGTGACTTCCCAGTCATGCAGATCAAGTATCACTCACATCCTCATGAGTGTTATGGAATTGACAACAGAGCACAATATATATAGCTCTCCTTAGAGCTAAAGATAAACTAGCCAAGGTACTTTTCAGTCTGACTCTAGTACTATGTAATGTCTCTGTTTTTAAATTAATTTAAATGTTTCCTAGCATGGGCTATTAATAAAGCAAGATAGGTAGAGCTGAAATAATATTCCTTCAGTACCTTTGTTAATGCTGCATCTTTCCTGTATTCATATACTTAATTTAAAGTACTTCTAAGCAGACATTGCCATACAAAGTTGGTAGTGGTTCAGGTATGTCTATATGTTTTTCGTTTCTGACATGCAAATTTAAAACTAAATTTTGGAGGCCGTATAACCTAGTTTGTGTCTAAAGCCTGGATTTTTCAACTCCTGATGCATTCACTAGTTAGTCAGATTTTACTGCAGAAAAGAAGTTAAATATTGTGACAAAAGATCAGGAATACCATAGCCTTTATTTGATGCCTGAGATGAAGGTCAGCGTGGGGTAGGGTGTTCATTTACCCTGAGATAATTCTGAGTGGGTTTTAGGCCACATCCTGAAGTGCAAGAATCCATTGTGGAAATACTTAAATCTGCTTAATTTTGGCAGACTAACAGATTGTTTCTTGCCTTTTCTCCAGGCATATGTGAATAATCTTTAGTGACTTTTAATACCCTTCTTCCCACCCCCAAGTTCACTAGATTAGCTAGTTTTAAAGCCTTACTGAATAGGTGATTACAAAAATTAGAAAGTGCAGATAAAAACACATGCGTATATTGGAAAGCATCAGGTAGTGTAATTATAGGACTCATTAGACAGCTGTGCCTATAATTTAGCTGTAAAGATGTAGCAGATAGTGATCTGCTGGTGTAACAAAAATACTTTGAGCAAGTACCTAAATATTTTAATTGTTAGGTACCCAGCATCTGTGAATGGAGGATAACCTCGCTAATGAGAAGATGCAGCCATACAACTCTTGCACCATGACTGGGTATATTCTGCTATTTGAAGCAGGAAACTTCTTGGCTACTGGGGAGGAAATGTTTTGCAATTTCATTTTAATACAGTGAATTTTGGCTGTTCTGAAATGATCTTATGCATATTTTCTGTTTATGCCCTGCCTTTATTGATATCTCTTGTCTTGTAAATGGCTGTATTGTGATATTTTGAATAGTGTGGAAAAACCAAGTGAAATCGTGCAACATTCATTACCTTATTACTTGATTTACTTTCGTTTTCCTACTTTTTGCATTGAATGACAGCTGCTAGCCGGGATGATAGCAGAACCTGCTTTTCTCTCTGAGTATACTATCTTTGCTTTGGATCCCACCAAACAACCTAAGCCACAGAGTGACAGTGTGGTGAGTCCTCCCACCCCTCTTAGTGATGCCTTTAGCAGGGGGAGGAGAATACTGTACTAGAAGGCAAACCTAGTGTTGCTTGTGGCTTGTTCTTACAAAGGCATCTTAACTACTCTGTTGCTAACCCTGCACTAAATTTCACGGAGGTAGTACCTGATTAGCTCCTGGCTGGTGTGCTGTATGATGTGAATTTATTGTAACATCAAAAAATTAACACGTTTTCTGTTACGCAGGTAACCAACACAATTTGTCGCACAAGTTTGTACATTTGTTGCATAGAATTCATTAATGCCACTGAAAATCTTCCTTTTTGTTTTTATCTATGTCTGTATGTATTTCAAGAAAATGGATATGAAAAATACTGAGATTGATTTGTCTTTTCTTTAATTTGTCTTTGAAAATTACCTTGGTTTTTTGCTGTGTACTGTGAAAGCCTCACAATGTAATTTACTACGAATGGTAGCAGGAAATAATTATCTCACATAGACTCTGAAATTCATTTACCCCTAGTTCATGATGTGGCATCTATTATTGTGAGGATAAATATTCTTTTTTTTTAATAATTAGATTTTAAGTATATGTTTCTTTGCCTGATAATGTTGTTTTCATAGAATCCTAGAATGGTTTGGGTTTGACAGGACTTTACAGCTCATCCAGTTCCAACCCCCTGCCACGAGCGGGGATGCCTTCCACTAAACCAGGTTGCTTTTCATAGCATGCAAGTGGAGAAAGTCCGTGAGAACGAGCGGAGAAAAAGCCAGCATGGAGAGGAAAGCAGCCTTCTCTCTGACATACACACATACAGAGCTGTATTCTCCTTATTGTCACAGGACTGGGATGGCATCTTTCACATACTTCAGAGGCATGGCCTTCTCTTCCTGAGTCTGCAGTGATTAGGAACACAGTGTTTTTTACAGTCCCACCTCATCCTTATGCTTCATGATTACTTTGCTTTTCCGGTTTAGCAAGTGCTTTTTTTGCTGCTGGTGCAAAGGCTGAAAATGACAAGTCACTGGAAGCTGTAACAGGAGACAAATTTGATAAGCAGATGGACACAGACCAACACACCATGCTGTGTTGGATTTCTCAAGTTAAGCGAGACTGGCCTAAAGCAGTGATTTAAAAGATGATCTGTGGAAAGTCTTCATTTGTTGTAAAGGGTTATGCTTTTGTAGAGCATGTCCCTAAGCACAAATTCAGTAGTAGCTCAGTTGTGGTGTTCTCAAGATTGAGCTTTTTGATGGGGAACAAAGTGAACGTTCAGACTGTGCCGAAACCTGTAGTTCTGAAATAGTTTCCAGATCTTTTTATTTTATCTTTTTTCAGTTCTAGACATTTTGGCCATGTTCCAGATGTGGTGATCACTACTTAGAGTTCCACTGCTAATTTAACTAAGCTTTTCTACACTTACAGCAGTAAGCAGTTTTGAGCTGGTTTTCCCTACATTATGTAATATACCTAGTACATTTACATTCTGAAAAATATATTTCTGTGAATGCTCAAGTGTTGTCTATGTACTCTCTTTTAGTATATACTTTAGTGGCAGGAATTACTGACTCGCACAATAATAATACAAGGCTGCATACATAGCAAATAATTATAATTTAACTGCATGTGAGTGATCACACATCACTGCAAATGCTGTGTGGTCCAAGAGAGTGAGCAGCATAGAGAAGTGGCTGCAATTGTGAGGGTTTTGGCATAGATGAATTTATTATAACCTCTGCACTAGCTAAGCTGCATGGGATTTGTTGCATGAAGAAACAGTTCTACTAGGCTTGGTCGGAAGGTTTTTTTTAAAGGAAAGTGAGGGAAGAAAATATGTACTAAGTTATTCATCCTTCCTTTGCAATTTACTCAATTTTGGAATACCCAGGAAGGAAGGAGAACAGTTTTAAACATTTTGTTTTTAAATGCAGACATTTAAGCTTTCACTCTTTAGACTTATGAATCTATTTATACCTTTGAGAAATAAATAAGATAATTAGCTTGCGTTTTAGAAATAGGGAATTAAGGAAGCACAAGTTGAGTGAACCTACTTAAAGGGCTTTTAGGGAATATGCAGACTGAAAGATAGGGGAAAAAATGGGATTATAATACTTGATCTTCTGTACCATCTTGTGATCTTAGCAAAGGACTTTCAGTTCTGAGGGCTGAAAAGTGGTTTTGGACTTCTGTACTTAAAATGTACATAAAATGTTGGCAATGTCAGGATCATAGAATCATAGAGTGCCAGATTGGAAGGGGCCTGAAGGGTCATCTGGTCCAACCTTTCTTGGCAAAAGAACAGTCTAGACAAGATGTCCTGGCATCCTGTCCATCTGAATATTAGAAGTGTCCAGTGTTGGGGAATCCACCCCTTACTTTGGGAGATTATTCTAGTGACTGAGTGTTCTCATTGTGAAAAACTTTCTTCTTCCATCCAGTTGGAATCTTCACAGGAGAACATGGTGATAAAGTCTCCCCTGAGCCTTCTTTTCTTGAGGCCAAGCAAAACCAGCTCTCTCAGCCTTTCCTCACACAGCTTCTCACTCCTTGGATCATCTTTGTGGCCCTTCTCTGGACCGTCTCCAGCCTGTCCTCATCTTTTTGCATAGCAGGGACCAAAATCAAGCACAGTATTCCAGGTGTGGCGTGACAAACCCAAGCAAGAGTGGGATAATGACTGTCTCTGCTGGCCATGCCCTTGTTGATGTAACCCAGCATCCTCTTGGCTTTACCGCAGCTGCATGCTGTTCACTTGCATCGAGCTTGTTGTCCAGCAGGACCCCCAGGTCCCTTTCCACAGAGAGTCTGAGTATATTCTGACCTGTGCTGAGCTCTTGGGCTGTGTTTACCCAGGTGCAATACCTTACACTTGTCTTTGTTGAGCTTTAGAATGTTGTTGTTAGCCCACTCTTCCAGCCTATCCAGGTCTTCCTGCAGGGTGGCTCTCCCTTCCAAAGTGTCCACTTCCCCACTCAGTTTGGTGTCATTCTTGAAGTTTGGTGGCAAACTCCATCAGAGTTTACTTGATCCCATCTTCCAGATCATCTATGAAGATGTTAGTGGTGGATGTTCTATGGGTTTGTGGAGAAAAGACTTCTGTTGATTTCCAGAAACCCTGATGTAACTCCGCTGGGTTTAAGACTTCCAAAGCACTAGCTTGTGCTCTGAGGTTCTAGTTTTGCTGAAACAGCTCTTAAGATTTATGAAAGGGCTTTTAAGCTCTTCAAAGCCTCTTGAATCCATGCTTACATTTAGCAACTTCCATTTGTGCTTACCCTTCACAGTTTGGACACCAGAATATGATCCTTTGCCCAAAGGCCCTAAGTCACAGCACAGTGATTTAGAATTGCAGCAACTAAATACTTGTGCTAGTCCAGTTTTTATATAAAAGATTACCAGTGTATCCCTTTTATGATATATGCCAATAGAAAGTCTAATCCCCAATATAGGTTCCAATTTAATTCACACAGATTGAATGCAAAGAATAGGAGAATTTGTAAAGTGGTGACTTTAGTTTTAGTTTTTAAATGGTATTTTTTAAGGTTCTTCATAGATCCTGAAATGGCAGCTTTTTAAGGATCTTCACAGAAAAGAACAGCATCTGTGGTTTCCTTATTCATAAATACCTTATTAGGTTTAATAAATCTACTTAATCTTGTATTTTAAAATATATCTTAAATATTATTAAATTATTCTTCTGAATTAGATGTACAAACCTTCAATAGTTTCCTTTAGTACTTTCTATGGGCATCAGAATATATGATTTTTGAAAGAAGTGTTTGTAGTTAGTTTGTAAATCTTGGTGTTTGTCTTCCTGTGTTCTCAGTCCAGCACTACCATGGTAGATGCTTTGTAAACTATAAAGCAGAAGAGAAATTTTTATTTGGGTTACCGTTATTATTAGCCTTCCAGTTAGGAAATGAAAAATGAACAGGTAATGGAGCTGAGAATAAAATGTAGGAGTGCTTTAGTCTAAAACCCAGTAAGAGCTCTTAATCCACTAGGAATAAATCCACTTAGCAGGACGGTGCTCTGGAGCAGAATGCAGATTTTGTTCAAGCCAGCTGAAGCGCAGTTTCCAAATCCAAACAGAGTTCTTGTATGGCTGGTTATTGCTCATTGCTCTTTGTCTGGGTGTCTGCTCATTCCCCTGCCTGCCTTCATTGTCTGGATTTCTCTTTCTACTGTGATTTCATAAAGTTTGCTCCATGTCACACCTTTCTGGAGCCCTTTTACACTGAATCATTCCTCTTCTACATTTATGCTTATGGACGCTTACCTGCGTATCCACACAGAGCAGAAGCTGTGTGTGTATTTGTGTAGCAGATACATATGTGGACGGTTATGATTCATATTTTACTTGTGTATACACCTTAGATTTTACAGTTTGCATACAACTATCAGGGTCCATCTTGATTAAAAAATAAGTTACATTGCTTTTAGCTGAATTCCTCATGTGCTTTGTTTGGTATGTCTCAGTGCTTTGCTTCTCTTGGAAGAAAATCGTATCCGAGATGTTTTCTGGCATGTTTTGCTATTTCAGGTCGACCTGGTTTAAACACCGGAAAACCGTGTGGATTTGTACAGGTTAGAAAACACCTGAACACAGGACATAGAAAATGCAGGACAGATTAGGAACAGAAATCTCTGAACTCTGTTTAAAAAACTCCCAACCAAAGCTATTGTTTTCTGTTGTGTTGGTTTTGTTGTTTTGAGTGGGATTTTTTTGGTTTTTTTCCTCCTTTGGAAGTGCAGAGGAATGTACACATGAAGTTTTGCGCTGGATGTTTCTTTTCTATGTCTTAATTTTCTACCTGTGCTTGTTTAAAGCCTTAAACAGCCTGTTACCGGCACCTTTTTCCAGGTAGTTTCTACCTTCCATGCTCCTCCCAAGTGTACTTAAACAGAGAAGGATAGTGTGATTCCACTGTTACTTATGTTGGCTATAAACAACACTAGTCATCAATTAGATTTTTTTCCTGCTATCATTTTGTCTTTTGGGTATTTCTTTGATTTGTGCTTAAATGTTACGTAAATAATCATTATGAATAATTTAATTGGAGATGTCAGCCTTTGCAGATGTCTCATACTAATCCATGCACACATAGCTGCTTTGTAGTTCTGTATATTGCAGCAATCTGTTTTGAATTTAACAAACTAGCTTGTTTGCATGAAGACATCTTAATAAACATTCAAAAGAAAGTACTAAAAACACAGGCAAGGAAAAAGCACAGATGCTGTTTGTAGGAGTTGGTGAATTACAGTCCTTGTAGTCTCTTCCTTCTAACAGTTGTTTTTCCTCCTGTAGAACTCCAGTAGAGATCCACTTCTCGGATACAAAGAAAACAATGGAAGTGGATCAGCCTCTCCACAGGTATGAGGATATGGGGTTGGTTATCTCCTTCACTGCTGTGTTGTCTTTGAAATATGTTGCTTTAAGTGCCCAGTATGTATCTTCATGCTGGATTAGGGATGATAAATACTTGCCTGTCAGGATACTAAGGGCAAGTATTATAATATACCAAGGGATACTAAGGTTGGGTTTTTTTGTGTGTAATCCCATTAGCTGGTATTAAGTGTTGTTGATGTGTGGAGCTTTTTTCTTGTAGGGACAGGTTAGCAGTATCTGACAGTGTGTCTCATTGCTCATGAATCCAGCCAGCACAGGATACAGTGTTAACCTCACTTTCCAAACTGGAGGGCATATTGCATGAATGCAAAGCTAATTTCTAGCTGAAGGGAAAGAAAATAAATGGTAGGCTTAAAAGAGAATCATTACTGGTGATCAAGGTAGAAGTCATTCTTCAGTATGTCTTGTAAATGTTCAGCTTGCTTGAGTGGGATTAGCAGTGGTTTCTAGCACATGTGTCCCAACACTTGATTGTGGGAGCAACATTGTGCAGTAATGCTTTCAAATCACTTCTGTAGCACTAGCAATATACAGTACCATAGCACAGAACCCTTTGGCTTAGAACAGCATTAAGTCCTGCAGCTACATGAATCAATAATTGTATTTTGTGTAGAAATCGTAAAGCCATTTAAAATAAAATAAGAAAAGGAGGATGTAAGAGGGCATGCTACAGCTGTTACACAAGGACTTTTACAATAAATCTGTTCTTTTAATCATAGGAAGATATTTTTGTGTCTTTGAGATAAACACAATCTTCTGTTTAACATGGCAATAAGTGAGTCACAATAATTTCTTATAAATTTGGGACAGCAATAAATGGAACTATTTGTTTGAGTTTACATTTCTTCACTTTTTTAAAGGGTTACACAGATACACATTTAAATCAGATCTCTAAATTATTGGATTTAATTGCTGTCTGAAATTGCCCACATCTGGTAGTTGCATGATTGATTTTTCTGCACAAGGAGATGCTTATTCCAAGGGAGTGGTAGGTATTTGGTGTCATGCATAAGTTCTTTGCCCAGGTCAGGTCTCTGTTTCCTGGACTTTACTGTGTCTGTCTCCCTAAAAGCAGTGCAGAATTACTTGCTTTGATTTTTTGCAGCTAAATGACACTCAGTCTTTCACCCAGAGGCTTCAGCTTCGAGTTCCCTCCATGGAGTCTTTGTTTCAAAGCCCAATAAAAGAGTCCCTGTTCCGCTCTTCTTCTAAGGAGTCCCTGGTACGAACTTCTTCAAGAGACTTCTTGAATCGACTGGACTTGGATGCAGCCGGTCCCACCTTTGATCCACCTTCTGACATTGAAAGTGAGCCGGAAGAGCCTCTGGGAAAAATGGACAGCCTCAGCAAAGAGCAGCTGCTGCAGCGACTGCGCAGGATGGAACGCAGCTTGGGCAACTACAGGGGAAAATACTCAGAGGTAGGCAATGACTGGCTTACCTGGGCAGAGAGGGGGAAAAAATGAGACGAACAGATGCTGCAGTAGTGGATAATCTTTCTGTTTTCCTATGTGGAGCAAATGGATCAACTTACAGCTAACATAGAAGTTAAATTATTATTATAAGTCTGGTTATTTTTGGCCTATATTGGTCAAAATGTTTTTCTGGTAATAAAAGATGGAAATCCTTTTCTGTTTGTAAATAATGTCACGTTGTCAGCAATAGAGATTGATTAGTGGTTACTCACACAAAGTAGGCTTGTGAAGGTTTCTGCTGAAAGCCCATAGCAAGGGATAGAGTTCAGTGCAGGGGTGAGCATGGCTTGTACTTGCATGACAGCAAATGTACTTTTCTGCTGAAACTTGAACTGAACAATGCATATTCCATGCACACGCATTAGGCAAGCATTTTGTTTACAATGAATGCAGTCTGTTCACCATAGTTTCCAGGTATTCCCTGGAAGGAATTAATTCAAGGACTATTTCTTTGGCTGTTTTAGTGAAAACCAATGATATAAGTAGTTTTGCTACTCATTTTGCAACTTGTTGGGAAAAGTTTTCCAAGTGGTGGTGTTGGATTTTTGTTTTGGTTTTAAATGTGTGTTGTAATTAAAACTGGACAAGTGCACTGTTTTTTACAGTTCTTCAAATACTTGCTGCCCTCAAATACAATAATTCCTGTGCAGACATTTGGCTATTAGTGTCAAAATTCCTGGAACCTAAACCATGTATACAGCAAGTACAGTATTCAGCATATGCCTGAAAAACCCAGTTGTTTTCCATACTTGTAATTCCAAACTTCTTGTCTTCTGTTAATTTGTCATTCGTTTCCATCTAGTATAATAAGATGTAGTTTTAAAAAGGTTTCATAAAAAGCATTGCTAAAATGAAAACTCATCAGTTTATAGGTTTGGTTTGGGGTGGGTTTTGGATTGTGTTTGGTTTTTTTTAGTGCAGTCTCTCTAGCAAATCTTAATTTTCTCCGTCAAAAAGGCTTGGGATTTTCTGTCTATTTTTGTGAGTTTCTTCAGGTGGAAAGAATTGCTTTGCTGGAGCTTGGAAGAAAGTAGCTTAAATATATAATGATAAGGCACAATTATTTTTTTCCCTTTCTTGAAGTAGGATACAAAGTTAGCATCTCAAAAAAAAATGGTGAGGAAAATCATTCAGAGTAGTTTTAGTTTTCTTTTAAGTGCAAAATAAGTACAACTTTGAAATTAAAACTAATTTTGAATTCTTGAAAAAGCCTAATATAAGTAAGAATTTGAAGGTATCTTTTGACTTAAAAGAGTTCTGGTTTTGGTGGTTTAGATTTGTTTTCCTTTAATTTTTCAGCAATTAGAAAATGGAATATTCCAGTTCCAAGTGCCAATTTGCTACTTCAGCTTTGGACAGCTTAGGCAATTGTGGTCAAATTTTTAATTAAACTAAATTATGCAGTTACTCATGAAGCTCTTTTGTCAGCTTACAATGAGAAATGATGCCCACTTCCAGTCTTTTTTGGTCTGCTGGGTCTATGCAAAGCACATGGGATGAGAATATTCGGTATTACACGGACCTTCTTTTGCTAGATTTGTAAGTGTATTTTTTTAATGCATACTCATTATAAAATTAATCTTACTTAAGCTCTCTGGGACATGTACCCTTACAAATGTACATCCTGGTGGGGTGGCTGGTTGGGATGTAACTTTCTGATACAGTTGGGTTTTAACTGCCTGTGTTGAAGCACGGTTGGCCTTGCAGGTCTTTTCAGTGAAGGGAAAACTGTACATGGATGGTGAGTAACCTCAGGGGTTTGTATGTAGGAGATATTTTATAAATGGAAAGAAACCCTATTGAGAATATTTAAATAGGTTTCTGTCAGAAGAGCTTTCTCAGGTGAAGAGTTTGAAAATGCAGATGGCAATAGCAGATTATTTTGATAGTTTAAGCAGATGCATTCATCATTATACCTGTTTTTTTGTATTTTAGCTAGTGTCTGCTTATAAAGTTATCCAGCGGGAGAAGAAGAAGCTACAGGTAAGCCTTACTTTTCATCCTCTTACCTGAATGCTTTTCTGACTCTTAAAATGTGTAGTGCAAATAGAGATTTAATTTTCAGTGCATTGTGTGTGTTTACACAATATGTTGTGTATATATGTTTGTGTGTAACAAGACTTTCTTGTTGGGATTTCTAAGGAAGCAAAGTTAATATTGATTTGTCTATAAACAACTGTGAAGCTGTTGTACCCAGCCTTTGTTATTGCATCAGCTGCGTTCAAGTGATAGATTGCCAGCCCACAGTTGGCAGTTTATGATAATACTTACACATCAAACTTGACTTGAAAGAGAAATACAGATCATTAATTCTTCTGCTGAAATACAAATCTGTGAATTTATACATACTTCATATAAAGTTACATTTAATACACCTGATGTTTGTTCTTCCCTTTTTTAAGGGTGTTCTGAGTCAAACTCAGGATAAAGCACTTCGCAGAATTGGAGAACTGAGAGAGGTAATTTCCTTTACTGATTATTTACTTCATACTACGCATACATAGGATCTTTCTCTTCCTAGCTTTTGATGTTTGTGTTTGCTTTACAAAATATTTTCTCTCACACAGCAGGGTTTTTTACTGCTTGCTTTCATTTGTTTATATAGGGTTATTTCTCTGGCTTGTTTCCCATTCAGCAGCTTATTATTTGCTCTAAGACAGAGCAGTTCATTGTACCCACTGAACTGCTTTCTGTTCCTTGTGAAATAGATAGAAATGTGTGTGGTTCTTGCAGTATTGTTGGGTCCAGCAGTAGATGTCCCTGTGCAATTTGCTGCTCTTTATAGTATTGAGAAGTACTAACGTTAGGCAATCCCAAGTAGTAGGCACTTTTTAATAAAGATTTTAATGAGTATGGATAAAAAATTAGGATAAAATTAAAAGGTACTCATCTTGATCTCTGTTGACATTGGGTTTATGGATATGTAGTATAGTTATGATTATTGTCTCCTTAGGTTATAGTGAAAATAAAAGGAGAAGCTCTAATGTATTTAGTATTGGTAATAAACACATTTGGCTTAATTAAATATATGTACAAATTATTGGGCAGAGAAAATTAAAAGGGCAAATTCACCAAAGCTGTATTGTCAAACCCTGGTGAAGCAGAATGTGAAGCTGAAGGCCGTTTTGCAGTGCAGCATCAGGTTCGGAGACGGGCATGTGAGGGCTTCTCTGTCCATGCTCTTGCCTCGCTTGGGAGCTGGGTACCAGCTTGCTCAAAGCCACAGGCTTTCTTTGTGGCTGCTCTTCTGGTTTGGCATGTGCCCTGCTGAGCAGCAGCACCGGTGTGGAGGTTACAAGAACCATCAGACCATGGCGAGGTCTGCTTCTTTTCCAGTAGCTGAGAACAGTGGGCCAGAGTGCTGGGTGTGCCAGGCTCATCTGAGCCAGAGCCTGCACCCAGACTGTATTCCTAAGCTGAACTAACAGCCTATAGGAGGGTAAAACACACAGCATTACTGGTGGGAGTGGCTTGTCAATGTGGTTTATTTTCCCAGTTCACCACAAGATCAAATGGAAGAAGCTCATTCTGTGTTAAGTGTATATCCATGTGTTCCAATATGTTTATTTTTCCAGCTTATTGGTGCCTATTGCTAAAGTTTGTAAGGCATATATATATATACACCAGACTTAAAGCTTTCAATTATGAAAGAGTTGGATGCATGCATAATGTCATAGTCTTTCTGATTCATATATATATATTATATATTTCCGATTTATATATATATGTATTTATCTTTGGTGTAAAATTTAATTTCATTGTTACAGATCTTGTAGGTTTAAAGATTCCTTCAAATCTAACACTGATTCTTTTTTATTAATTGAAAAATATCAAAATGGGGGTTATCTTGGTCTTTCAGAAGCCCACGTGTTATATGGCATTAGGTAAAACATACTTTAAAGAAAAATTACAAGTAAAATGGTACATCTGCATTGTGGAAGCTAAAATGTTACAAAATAGATCATTCATTGATGTAATTTGTAACCATAAATGAAGTAAAAGAATCCTTTTCTTCATCATATGGTCTGTTTTCCCAATAAATATATTGAGTCAGACACATTTCTTTTAAGAAGGCCATGTAAATACAAGCTATCTCCTTTGAAGCCAAAGTGACAGTGTGCAATAGTCCCTGGAAATCAATATATCTTTTACTAGTTTTATTCTGTTAAGAGTAATTACTCAACAGCAGTCTTCAAGCAGTCTTCAGTGTTCTTCTTAGACAAGGATCAAAAGGGACTTTGGGATCCAAAGAGGACTATTCCTGTGTTGGTTTCAGTAAATCTTTGACATTTATTCTTGCGCTGAGCTGCTTTGGTTTGCTTGGAAGGAGTTGCTTCTAAAGCTCAGAAGCATAAGGCAGAAGTGTGATCAGAGTTGTTGAGAGCCTGAGCCAGTGCAGGGTTAAAAAGTGGATATATGAAAGAGAGAGGCATAGTTTTCCCAGTGACACCTTCCAGCACTGTCCTGCCATGTTTATGGATGGTGCTTACTTTTATACATGTATCTTTGCAGAATAATGGTCATAGAAGCATTAATTCTCTGAAGGAAAACACCAAGAAGATATTGTATAGATGAAGTAAATACATAAAAATTAACATACAAGTTCGGGAAATTATTTGCAGTGCATGGTTCTGATTCTCACAATAAGCAGTTGTGAATTAATTTAAATGCATGGATTTCTATTAGAACAGTAATTACTTAAAGAAATTAAAATATTTCAACTTTAAAAGCATAGGAAGTAAATAAATCTCCCTAAGGCAATATTTTATAAGATCATGTAGATCCTACTGATGGATTTAGGGAACAGCAATGAGTTTCTAAAGGTATTCAGCTAAATGACTGCAATTAAGTATCAAATAAGGCCACAGTTAAGTTCTTGGGTATTCTCTGGCTTTCTCATTTGAGACATGTTTCAGGAGTAAAAAAGCCAACTTTCTGCTCTTATAAACAGCATTTATTATATTAGACTGCTAGCACATTGAATGAGCATAAGAGAACTTTAAGTTTCTGCTTGTTTATGTTGACTTCATTTGGTGGTTAAATGAAGAATCTAGTTCACCAAAGTACAGTCTTCAACTTCCAGGAGAAATGTGTGCATGGAAAACAGTTTTCAAGAGCAGGCTTGAAGTGATCCCTGCAGAAACTTACTTGGAAGAAAAAACCCTTGATAATTTTGCATCAAATCTAGACTCTTGCTAGTTTAATGTTGATATTATAATGGTATTATGTTGTGTGGAATATTGTTTAGTAAAAGAAACATCCACTTCATGGTTGCATTCTGGGGTCACAACTGTGAAGAGGTATTTTTAATACTGTTTCATAATATTTTGAGAAGCCTTTTAAATTCACATTTAAGTTTTCATTTGAGATGCCTTTATTTACGATTCTCAGGAGCTTCAGATGGATCAACAAGCTAAGAAACATCTCCAAGAGGAATTTGATGCTTCCTTAGAAGAAAAGGACCAACTTATTAGTGTCCTGCAAACTCAGGTAAGATACCTTACCCAACAGATGTTCTTTAAAACTGCTTTTCATACTTTTTTAATAATGTATTTCCTATAATGCATGTCCACGTTTTATTAGAATTGCTGTGATATTGTAAAGCTTCTTGAGAATTTAGGATTATCTAGAAATTATGTTCATCTTTGTGGTAGAGGATACCTTTGTAAAATCTCACTCATGTTCAATATGATTGTTTGACTTGCATTTAATAACTTTGTAATGTCTTTGTTATGTCTTTGTTACCAAGAGCATAACAGCAGCACATACTTGAGCTAAAATTGCTTTGGCAAAACCTGTGTGTTTTGCTTAATTGGTCTTTTTTTTTTCCACTTCTAATGATACTATTTTTGTTAATTGGAAGCATGATTCTGCTAAGAAAAATTGCTAAAAAAGAAGTCAAGCAGATTTTTTCCTTTCCTTGCTTACTGATACCACTTTAGTTTTGGAGATGAAAGCTTGATCTGCTTAGACTTCTTAACAAAAAGAACATTTATTTTTTCTTTTTAGGTATCATTGTTGAAACAGAGGTTACAGAATGGACAGATAAGTACTGAATTGCCTGATCCAAATACTCAGTCTGAACCACAAGGAGAAAGTCCAACAAGAGAAATCAATGTAGACAATTTTGTGGATCCTGGAAGCAATGGTAGGTGTTGCAGATTTTTTAAGAGATCTTGAATTTTGGGGAATAAGCCTGCTGTTACTTAGGATGGAGTAACAGTACTTAGGGTTGAATATATCATAGTAAGGATATATTTTCTAGCAGAAAGTTGATTTGATAGCAGTATGGCAGCTAGAGGACAGGATAACTCTTCTGAGATTCTAAGATGCTTCCAGTATTGTTTGATTACTGAGTAAGCGGTATTCTAATGGTGGTATATAATGAAAGGGTTATTCATTGGTATTTTTCATAAAAGGTAGGGTTCAGACAGAGGTGAATATGCATCTCAAAATGATCTTTTTTCAGCATCTGCCAGATTTTTGTGTATGTGAGGATGATATGAATGGTTAGAGATTTTCTTATCTAGTATCATGCCTTTTGTAGTGTTTAGGAAAAAAGTAAGTAGCCAGTCCCTAAGAATCAGGATTCAAGATGTTTCCTGTACTGGAGTCTGCTTCAGGACTATAATGTGTAAGACTTATGGTTGTGAATTAAACCTCTACATTTGTTTGACCCTATTTTCATGCCAAGTACTCTTACAGCCTGCAGAACACACAGTAAAATTTTATCCAGTGTGCTAGCTATACAGAGAGGAGTACAGCTCACTAAACAAGACCATTATCGTGCAGAATGTAGTATTGTCAATCTGGATATTTTAGAGTTAACATCATACCCAGCCCTGGGAAAGCAGGAATCGGTGTGCTTGGCACTTGAGAGATGTGATTTGATTTGCTTTGCTTTGTTTTTCCTGTCAGTGAATTTTCTGTTAGTCGCAGCAGACAGGTTTATAAATCATGGTTTTTCAATTGTGTAGAAAACTTTGCTGAATAATAGTTTGGTTTTGAAACTTGTATAATATCTGGCCTTTGTAAATTAATATTGGGTGAAAGACTGTATTTACTATTCTGTGTATGTGTAGCATGTTTCTGGTAGTTACAGTAGTCACTAGGAAGTTTTGCAGACTTTGCACAACTTTCGTCAGAGCCCTGTGGATTGCCTGCAATGTGAATGATGAATGCAGATCTACATTTTGGAAACAGTACGTGCATGTGATAATGTTGGTATGTTGTCTAATAGGGGGTAATGGAGATTCTGTTAAAACACTGGAAACTCTTCATCAGAGGGTGAAGCGCCAAGAGAACTTGCTACAACGTTGTAAGGAGGTGATTCGGTCGCATAAGGAGCGCTGCGCCCAGTTAACCAACGAGAAAGAGGCGCTTCAGGAGCAGTTAGAAGAGAGGCTTCAGGAACTGGAGAAAATGAAGGTATGGAAAATGCTCTTAACTTTATGGGTAGCTAGTAAAACAGAGCAAGAACTCCAGTATTTCCAGAATCTATTAATAAGGAAGACCCTTAAACAAATTGCTCAAAGAAAGGTAAGGAACCTTACTGTATGAATAACCCTCAAAAAGGTATCAGAAATAAAGAAGGTGTGCGAAAATGGGGTGAGGAAAAGACTGTCAGCACAAAAGACAGGAGGTAAAGTGACAATCGTAGAACAGAGCTAAACCTTTAAGACATAGTTGAAGAGGCTTAAATTGCGTAAATGAACAGAAAACACAGAAAGGCAGGACAGTGGAGAGCACAATATAGTGAAGATAGCATAAGTGGAGTCACAAAGCTAAATTAGTATTTGCTTATTTTTCATTTTAAGACCACTAATGCCAAGTGTGGAGTAAAAGTAAAATGGCTGATAGTAATGGGACATGAAAATGTGATAAGTATAGCTGTGCTCAACGTCAGTTCTGGAGATCACATTGCCTTCTCAGTCTCTGAACACTAGCCCTGTTTGAAAGAGCTCTGAAAGACTTGAGTATTTAAAGGATCTTTTCCAGAACCAGTAATGACGAATTGTGTTGCATTGCTGAGATCCTACTGTAAGCTGAGATGCAGGTAATAGAGCAGGTGCCTAAGGCGTGTTTCTTGCCAGTTTTACTGTAGCAGTTCTGACATCCATGAGAGAACTGTGGAGGCTGTAACATATCCTTCAGATATGTGATTTATTATGGAGACCATGAGGCAGCCTATCTATTTAAAAGTAAGTTAAAGCTACCTATTTAAATTTCCCTGGGCTCTGTTCTGTGCTCTTCCTCCAATGCCTAATGCAAGTTTAAGAGCCAAACCTAACCTGATTGTCAGAAGAAGGTGTTTTCTTACCTGTGGCAGTGCTTTAAATTTGTGCCTGGGGTTTGTGTTTTAGGACCTTCAGATGGCTGAGAAGACTAAACTGATTACACAGCTGCGTGATGCAAAGAATTTGATTGAGCAGCTAGAACAAGACAAGGTAAAAAAGCTTCTTAAACTCTGTAGTTTTTGAAGAAGATTTTGTAAAAGTCCAAATAACTGGCTTCTTGGTATTAGAAGCTGTTCTTAGTCATCTGATGTGGCTTGGTTTATGTTTTAGCCAGCAAATAATATAAGCTACCTGAGAATTTTATTGTATAGATGCTATAGGGAATTTGTCTGTTAGGGTATAAATACTATAAGATTATGTTATTTAGGATGGAGCAGTTACACTGAATACACTCCTTAATACCAGCTTTAAAAAACAAACAACAAAACGAGCCAAATACCACTACCACTCCCAAACACTAATTAAGATGAGATACAGTATCAGTTAACTTAAAAGCTACCAATGAAGGAAAAGTAATTGTAGTTTCTCAGGAGTATGAAGTGGTTTGGGGTTTTTTGTTCTATAATTTTTTTTTTTATCACAGTCTTGGTACTTGAAGCAACTTTTGGTGATGTAATAAGTAACAAGACTGACGCTCATTTTATACGTGCATCTTATCTAAGGAGAAGCACATACTCTACAGTGCTTTTAGTTTGGGTTTGTTAACAGTATGCGTATTTCAAATAAAAGTATTTGTACCAGAAGTAGGAAGTTTTCTCAAGGTCTTTAGTGGCTGGATGAGTGTTTTTCACCAGTAGATAAAATCTGGCTACTCTTTAAGATCATCCTGTATTCTCACCTTTTTTTTGTTAGCGTTTTCTGTTTCCTGACGTGGAAAAATACCATGATCTCTGGTCTTGCAGTAATAGACTAAAGTCTGTTCCTGTCAAGGATTGTGTCCTGGCTTGAAATTGTTTCAGCTATATGTTTTATTTATTTGCTAGCTTTTTATCACAAGGACCTTTTCCATAGGGCATGGTAATTGCAGAGACAAAGCGACAAATGCATGAAACACTGGAATTGAAGGAGGAGGAGATAGCCCAACTGCGTGCTCGGATCAAACAAATCACTACAAAAGGCGAAGAATTAAAAGAACAGAAAGAAAAATCTGAAAAAGCTGGTAAGAAATTCTGGGGATTATTAGCTTTCACATTTAAACATGAAAAAGCTTCAGTGTGGTCTTTCTGCACTCTTTGGACAGTTGTTTGGAATGGATATTGAGAGATTATTTTCTTCTTCATGTTCCACATCGCACCCCTGCTAGCATCATTACTAACTTCACTTCTGGTCAGCAGAGTTTAGGAATGTTTTTAACTGGTTTGTCTCTGTTATTCAAGTGGAGTTAGGAAGGAAACTCCTGAAGGGCAGCTGTACCTTCCCGTTTGTAGGAGAAAAGACTGAGAGAATTTTTGCTGGTATGTCTTCAGGAGGGAAATTTGCAGCTGTCTGCAAGTTATCATTGTAATGCCACCACTATTTTACATAGAAAACGTAGCAGTGAGTGTGTGAGAGCTTGGGAAAGTGTAAAAACAAGAGCATGTTCTACAACCATAATAAGCATTTTCTTTCAATAATTGTAGCAGAAGCATTTCTGATTTCTCTTTTAGTGAAACAGCAGTGATGATTCCTTTCTGTTCAGGCTTAGAACCCAGTGGCTGTGTAACTATTACATGCTGTAGTTTGCTTTTGACGGAAATTAGGTAACATTAATTATGTGTGCTTGGAGTTCTCCTTTTGCTTGAAATGAAGTTGAAAGGTCAATCCACTCCACCTTTGTTTTTTAAACAGTGAAATCATTTTGCACTGTCTGTTTCAAAATTAATAAAGAAAATTTGGTTTCCCCTCAAAGGTGTATCAAGGAGTTCACTGTTTTGGCAGAAGCTCAGATGCAGTTAGTTGACATAAAACATTATGCATATATTCTTTCTCTATAAAGTGATGAGAAAGTCAAACAATACAGTTCACAGAATTTAGATCAAACCTTCCAGTTCTAAAGATTAGTTTGGGTAGATCGTTCTTGTGTAATACAGAAAAGCAGCTTGAACATCCATCTTGTGAAAGTAACAAACATTTTGATTAGTTGTCCTCCTCTCCTACCTTTTTCAGGATGCATGTGTCTTTTAACTCTGGAAATTCATATTTCAACAGTAAGTCAGTCCTGAAAGAGTTGGATTTTGTTCAGTTCTTGTAGACTGGGAAAAAAAAAGCTGAAGAATATTTTAATACTTTGGTAGATTCAAAGCCATTGTCATAGTTGTTTGAAACACAGCATTTTTTGATGCAGTGGAAACCTCTTAATTGTGAACTAATATCTACGTGCTCTGGTTAATACAGTAATTTCCTCAGGTTAGTGTACCCTGAAGCTGAAAGTAAGTAACAGATGATGCTCTGGATACCTGGAAAACCTAACTGTGATAGTGAGAAGTAATTTCACTTACGACTAATGTGTTGAGTACACTGCAGTTTTCTAGGGAGAAATTTGTGTGTTAAATATGCTCTCTCTTAAATAAAAATTTAAAGTACTTCTGTTAATTTTTATGATGCATAAGCATCCACTTTCAAGTGTATTTGTGTACTCTATTAAGCATGCATATGTAAATGTTAGAACCCTTGGAAAATTAGCTAATACTACCTCAAAGATAAGCAAAATTTTGAGGTGGCCTTTACTAGGTTTTCCTATTACTTCCTTGGCTTTACATGTGCCAAAAATGTTGTGATGTGTAATGGAAGTGTAGTTCAATACACTTGAACTAAATTGTTCAGGCATTTGAGAAGACCACTGTCAATACTGGGAGAGCCTGGAATTTCCTCTGGGTCACAACCTTTGAGTTGTACGAGTTTTAAGAACGCAGTTTCATCTATTTGGGGTCAGCATGTTTAAAGTTCTGTTTCTTGGGCAGTTAATGTGAGTTGCCCTTAAATTCTAGACTTCTCTTTTTCTATGTCATGATTTAGTGAAGAATTGACTTCATGGAATATTGTATTTGAAGAAATGTTATTTTCATTTAAGTTATGGAAAAATAGTACACTTGATTTACTTTCATAGTGCTATACTGTAGGCTAAAAAGTGGTATATTTTTTCCATTTCAAGGTTTTAACTTGCCTATAGTTACATGTCTGGCTTTTTTCTTTATAACTTAGTGACTTTAGTGAAATGCTGCACTGTTTGGTTCAGTGTTACTGCATCTTTGTGGACTGAAATAGTGGAAAGATACTTATGCTTATTTTGTGTGTGTTGTGTAAACTGTAACTTGGTCTCCCCAGTTGAAATTCATTTTCTTTGTAGTTAGAGGTACCTTATGTTGAAATCTCACAGAGCATCTTGTTTTTGTGCATCCACACATGCCAATAAGTGAATCATGGTGCCTTTCCCAAGCCTTGTATGAACAGGACTGGGGTAAGGGCTCTCTTTTCTTACATCACACATTGGGTGCTTGAACTGGGCTCTAAAAAGTAAATTCTTTGCTTCTCAGGCACTTTCATTTGAAGTAACTGCAACTGATTTTTAATGCTGTGCAGTGTACATAGATTATTTATATTTGACTTTAACAAAGCTATTTATAGTATTTTTATAAACTGAAGTTGGTTTCTCTAAGACTATTTGGCATAAGTGCTTTCTGACTTCTCGGAATGCAGATTATTGACTTGTATTCTATACAGGAAACAAAAAAGTCTTTAGAAAGCAAATTCATCTTGCTTTACTTTGCTATTTGTTAGGCAATGTTTCTTTTGCGAGCTTAATTAACATGTGCTAGGCACCTTTCTACAGAGAAACAAAAAGCTCGGACTGTGCATTTAAAAGCCTGCCTAGATGCACAAATCAACTATAGGGAATGAATTTCAACCTTTTTTTCTCAAACTCCTGATAAGATGCCTGGTCCCAGCTTTCAGTAATAAAAATAAAATATAAATCCCTCCTTTGTCATCCTGTTTAGTGCTTTCCTCACAATTTTTAGCAGTAGATGGCACCATAGTTGCAGGTAACATGTCTTGCTGCTCCAGAGAGTAAGCAAGAAGTCTTTGCAATAAGAACTGGTGTTACGCTGAGTAGGAGAGGCAAGATGAAGGGAACTGAGACTGGCACTTTGGAGTAGTGTATGTAAAGCAGCACATGTTTTATAAAAATCAGTTCTGCAGCCTTGCCTTACTAGGGCAATCTAATCCCCCTGTACTGGGCACTGGTGAGGCCACACTTCGAGTCCTGTATCAGTTCTGAGTCCCTCACTACAGAAGAGACATTGAAGCGCTGGAGCAGGGCCAGAGAGGGGCAACAGAGCTGGCCCAGGGCCCGGAGCACAAGTGTGATGGGGAACGGCTGAGGGACCTGGAGGGGTTTAGTCTGGAGAAGAGAAGGCTCCGAGGGGACCTTACCACTCTCTACAACTGCCTGACAGGAGGATGGAGCCGGGAGGTGGCTGGGCTCTGTTCCCAAGGAACAAGGGATGGGACAAGACGAAATGGCCTCAAGCTGCGCTAGGGGAGGTTTAGATGGAGATGAGGAACAATTCCGTCCCCAGAGGGTGCTCAGGCATTGGAACAGGCTGCCCAGGGCAGTGCTGGAGTCACTGTCCCTGCAAGTGCTCACACACTGTATAGATGATACCCTTAGTTCCATGGTTTAGTGGTGGCCTTGGCAGTGCTGGGGAGCAGTTGGACTTGGTGATCTTAAAGGTCTTTTACAGTCTCACTGATTCTGTGGTTCTGTGATTCTTAAATTCTGCTCAGGCTCTTTTTGTGTAATTTATATCCTGCACAGGAAGGTTTCCAGTTTGATCACATGAATGGGACTTTGCAAGACTCTCCTGAGACTCTGTTGGTGTGTTTGTTACTGGTTCTGATTTGCCACTGTGCCTTTGTGAGACTTCACTGAACCAGTACCTTGGTTGAATACCTTCCCTCAACAATAGCTTTGCTGGTTGGGAAGAACGCAGGCAGTGCCTTTACTCTTTTCATTCAAAATAGATGCATTTGGATAAAGCCATGGACTTTTATTCCAGGTTTTTATCCACAGTAGAATTAAAATCTCCCATAGATTAAAAATAAGAAGAAGAATCATGATAATTTAGACCATGTTGTGCCTATATTATGATAGTTGACCTTCTGCTGCTTTGAAACTCAGTTGTGTCATGCTACACTAGAATTAACTATTTTGAATTTATTCAAATTATTTAATGTTCTGTTTTGCTTAAGTGCTAGAAGTGCCTGAGATGCATATAATTTAACTTTTAGAGAGCTAAGTGTGTTTCTATGAAGTGTTGCTTCTTTGTGCTTTCATACCCTCTTGGCATTTTATCCATCAGCTTTTGTGTAGCTTTTGTATTGGCATCCTGCTTGCGATTATAGTGGTGCAGCTCTCTTACTGCATGTTGCTCAGCTATTACATATCAGTAGTCAATCCTAGTGTGAACCTGGATCTTCTCTTTGGTGGATTCATGGGTTATGCCAAATGCATTGTTTCCTTTTGCATAAGTGGCAGGATTCTTAAATAAAAATTAAGTATATGTTGCTCAGAACAAGAATGAGAAGGCTCATGGAAAAGTGAAATAACTTAATCTTTTGCTCACAGGCTTTATTTCCAAGCTGTACTTTATCTGTAGGGTTGTTTGGTTTTTTAAGCCATTTATGGTGTCGTAGTACTGAAGGACTTGGCCAGTTTTGCTGGCTGTGCGTGCTTTTGTTAGGGCTGAGAGGAGCATCAGGGAAGTCAGTGCCATTCTTGAAACGCACTTGCATAAGCTGTGTTCATAACAGAGTTGTCCCTGGGTGGCAGGAGGGGAGGACTCAAGTCATGTGAGTCCCATGTGGCAAATGCCTTGATGGGGACTGTGAAGAACTGTGCTTGGAAAGTAGGGAGCTGTAAGCCTCGTGCATGCTTGCATTATGTTTTAAACTGTTTTCCTGCTTGAAATAATCTCTAGTGCTCTTCATATTTTTGTAATGAGTTTTAGTATTGATGTACAACCAGGGGTGAAAAATTGGATGCTATGATGTGCTTTTGTATTGCCAGAGTCAATAACAACCCTGTTTTGTCCTAAACCATGATTGTTGCTATGAGTAGTCAGAGAAAGGCTTCCTCGGAAAACAGAAGAAAATTCTGATGAGGTCGGAATTTGGGTAAAAGCAATTTTATAAATTAAATTACTTGAAAACATATTTGTAGCATTGCCTCAAAAATACAGATCGTGGTTAAAAGCTTCAGTTTTAAATGCTATCAGAAGATGTGGAATGGAAATTATTCTTCACTTCCCAAATTCATGCTTGAATGTTATTAAAAGATAGTTACTGCTAAGTGGTGGTGAATCAAGGAAACTGTTGATGTGTATGTCTATGATTTTCTTTTGGGGGTAGAATTAAGTGGAAGAAAGCTTAGCATACTAAATTACACTTCAAAGATTGTTTTGTTCTGCCTGCTCCCAGAATAGTATTCAAGTAGTCCAGGGCATAATAGAAGAATATACTTGCAGGTTTTTGGTCCTCTGATAAATTACAGTCTTGATATTGGCACCACGATTGTGTATTTTACAAAGGTGTTTTGCCAAAGTCCTTTTATGCAAAAAAATTGACCCTATCGTAGACTGCTCCAAGTCTGAATTTTCCTTTGGTATACAGCAGGGTTTTTCTACATCCCTATTCAGGAGAAGAGTTTTCCATAATAGTGATCAAACTCTAGTCTTGTGTAATTCTGGCATCAGTTTGAGTGAGGAACTCAGGTACTGGTATTGAATAATAATAATACAGTTCAGAACACAGGAGTTTATTGCTTCCCTTTCATATCTAAATGATCATCTATGAAGAGTATAAGTATGTTAGAATACTTCTTAGCATGGGAAGAAGCGGTGGAGTTATTGCTTCTGATTTGCATATTAAAATGTTTCAGCAGACTTGTGCACCTTATGCAAATGTAAATAAATTCCATCACTGCAGCTGGAGAGTTCTTTTGAAACTTCTTCTAGATATTCAAGTTTTCTGAGAGGAAATCTTAGTATTTTTATTCTTCAATTTTATCTGCAAAATTATATATCATAATACACAGGCATTTTTCCAGTGTCTCTGAATTGCTTTGATTGTAGTTTACATTAAATGTAAATAGTGAAATACTGACATTAGCAAAGCCGTCTGTAGGGACTCCACCAAACCCGTAGTTTAAAGAGAATAATATCTAGGTTGTACAGTTTGAAATTAACAACTCTGAGATAAATAAAGTGCCTGGTATTATACTTCAGTGTTCTGCTCACGAAGAACTCTTTCATGATTCAGTAAAAACTGGCTTGCATAGCAGTCATTCCTGATTTATGCTTATGTCTGCTGTTTTAGTGGAAGAGCAAATTGTGAATTGCCTTTTCTTCATGCAGCTTATTTCCTCTTCTTCCAAGTTACTCAGCACATGTAGATGGAAGAGGAGTTGTAGTTTATTTATGTGGTTTATGTATTTTACAGTGATTTTAGGGAAAGAATAGAAACTACAGAATGTATTGGAAGACATTGACAGCTGTTTGTCAGTTCTCTTTCCTTTCTAGATAATAAACCCATGTGAATTCTTGATGGATTCCAAAGTTCATTCTTCTGTTATTTGTGTAATTTACAGTTATGGAGTACTCTGTTCTTCTGTCAGGGGACAGATTATTTCTCAGCTATCATATCCTTTTTTTATTTTCTTTGCAGCTTTTGAAGAACTTGAGAGGGCTCTGAGTATTGCCCAAAAGACAGAGGAAGCCCGGAAAAAACTGCAGGCAGAAATGGATGAAAAAATCAAAGCTGTAGAAAAGGCAAGTGAAGAAGAGAGGGTAAATCTTCAACGGGAGTTAACCAGAGTGAAACAAGAGGTGGTTGAGATTATGAAGGTAAAATCTGAAACTCACTTTGAATTATTGGCTTTTAGTCTAATAATTCAATTACAATTAAACTATAATTGTAAAACATATTAGTATATACTTAGTTCTATTTTTATATTGTTATTGATATATATCTAATATATATTTATATTTAATACATTATATAAAAATAATTTGTGGGATTAAAGATTTACTTAAGCAAAATAGAAAACTTCCCGTTATTATCCTAACCCTATATACTTAAACATTTAAGAACGTGTTGCCAAACTGTTTGCTAGTTCAGAATTGCTTATATTTGCTTCATCTGGAGTACTCAGGTAGGAATCACAGGAGTTCTGTGCATGCCTTGCCAAGCTGTAAATTTGAACACCTTTAAATTGCAGTTCTTGTCTTGACATTTGTGTTATTAGTTTCTCTGAGAGAACGCCCTGGTGCTTTAGGGGAATGACTGACTTGCATCACATTATCCTTAAAGCGTGTTATGTAGGTTGTAGATAGCTGTCACCACTTACTGTTCTGACTCATGAAATAATAAGAATACAGGGAAAGCTATGGAATTAAGTTCTTTTTCCAATTTATTATCATATTTGAACTGAAATCAAAACCACTAAGTTCATCTTGGTAGAAGAGTCTTTAGAAAATGTGGTGTTTCTTATAGTAGAACTGTGAAAGACTTGAGAAGGAAGATGGATAACTTCAAGCTTGAAAATAAGAGCTGTTGGGGCTTAATATTAAGCACTTTAAATGATTATTACTTATTTAAAGAGTGCAAAGAGGTGGTTCTGGTTTCCTCTCTCTATTGCACTGCTTTTCTTATTAAGAAATAACACAAAGTGGTTCAAATTAAGAAATAATAAGAAGAAATTTATTTATTTTCAAAATAAATTTTTAAAAATTTATTTCTGACTTTGATTCACAGAAGTCTTCAGAGGAGCGTGTTGCTGAACTAGAAAACTTCCATAAAAAAGAGCTGGCTACCAAAGATCAGGAGCTAAATGAGAGATTACAGGCCCAAGAAAAAGCATTCCAGGAGAAGATGAAGGCAGCTCTTGTAAGTATTCCTAAAATGTGTAGAAAGACATCTCTGCACGTGTGAGGTGGGACTAGAAGTCTTAATCTGACCTTGTTCTGCAGTAAGAGTCCTTCTGCACTCAAAGATACGAGTGTTCTCCAAAGGTCAAATTGCTCAGAGACATCCAATGAAAGGAAAGCAGCTGCAGTGATCCAGACTGAATAATGATAATGAATCACTATCACTTCTCACTAACAGCTGCATCTTGTGGGAAAGACTTCTTATTTTGAAAACTCTTTTTGTTAGATTTGGTTTTTTTTCATTTCTTCCTCTGGGTCATTGGTGATTAGCCACAGCAGCTAGAGTAAGAGGTACAAAGAATGAGGCTATTCTTTGGAAACTGTCAGTATCGCTGTGTCAGGTTGTGTTGTGTTATGTGAACAGAGTTGGCTATTCACAGTGTTTGACCTTGGAAAAGAATTTTCTTCTAGGTCAGGCTGGGAGGAATCGTTTGGATTCTTTCCTCTTTTTCATAAGCTGTAATCCACCTTAGAGCATCATGTAATTTTACCTGAGAAATAGTGGATTCTCTTTTGTGCTTCTCCACAATGGTGTGTGACTGGGTCTGAGGGACTTTGACAGTCCCTTTCTGACTATATTTTAATTCATGTTTCTCAGGTTATTTTTTTTAATTATAAGAAATAGAAACTTAAAAATACATTAACAGTGGAATCAAGTGAGGACAGGCCTTTTTTCTCTAAGGTGTTAATCTCAGTCGTGTCAAACAAAGCAAAGAGAAAGGATGGATTGCATTACGTTTTTCACACAAAGAAAAATGGGAAACAAATGGTTCCCAAGAAGAGAAAATGGAAATGATTTATAACAATTTTATTCTCACAGATTAAATAGAAACTCTGTGTGGGCAGAGAAATTACAGGTTATTAGTGTATGACCATTAACTATTAGTGTAAAACTATTAACTGGTTTGTAAATATCCTGTTATACTGGTTTTGAAGGTGTATGACTATAGTTTATTGTTTTAATCATAATTTTTGATACAGGAAAAAAATCAAAGTGAGTGTTTGAAAACCCTTCAAGAACAAGAGCAGCAAGAATCCTTAGCCTTGGAAGAATTAGAGCTGCAGAAGAAAGCAATACAGTCAGAGTGTGACAAGAAGGTTCAGATGATGCATCAAGAAGTAGAGACTTGTAGAACTGTGAGTAAACATTCCAAAAGGGTAAATGTTCACAAAAATGCCCTTCAATATATATTTAACTGTGACAGGTTTACAAATACTGTGGATTTATTGTGATTGGGTTGGTTTAATTTCACTGGGCTTCTTGTAGTGACAGAAATCTAATGTATTGCCATGGTATGCTGCAGGCCCTACTTTTTTACAGGATCAGATGGCAAAGTATAGAAATAGATTCAGTTTGTATCCCGCCTTGGTCTATGAGTTTGTATTCGTACATAATCTTTATGTATATTGTACAAGACAGTTAAACTTCATAACTTCTGGATATTCCTACCATACAAACACTTACAAATGTACTTGAGTAAGTAAAAAATTTGCTTAAATTTTTGAAGGGTCCTTTGCTTTCTGTAATGAGTGAGGTTGTATTACCTGCTAACGCAAGTTTGCACTGTGTTCCTCCACTTCCAGATATTAGTTTGGAAGTTTTGCCTGTGTAAGTGTTTTAACTTTACAGCAGCATTTCCACGAGAGGTAGAATTAAGATACGTATCATGTGCAAAGCTCCATAATACTTGTGTAGTCTCCCAATGTCTTTCATCCTATGTATTGGTATTTTAATATGAAAATGTGAACACATCTCTCATAAATATAATGTGAATTATTCTATTGGAAGTAGTTAAATTCTTTCCAATTATCTATTTTCACTGCAGTGAAATAGAAAAATTTTTTACTAAATAACTAACTTACCATAACGAAGCAAAGTTGAGAACAAAATTAAATGAAAGCCTTATATTAGAGGTTGACATTCACCAAAAATAATGAAATAAGTGATTTGTAGTTATGTGAACCTGGTGAGATATTATTAAATGTAATCAATGTGTTACCTTTTGAATATTCATATTATTTTAAAACTGTGTTCTCTAACAGAGGATTCTTGAACTGGAAAGCTCACTTGCAAAGTATTCTCAAGATGACAGAAAGCAATCAGAGGAATTAAGTACTCTAATGGAGTCTGAAAAAGAGCAGCACAATAAGGAAATGAATGAAATGGTTGAAAAACACAAGAAAGAAATGGAGAACATGAAACAGCAGCAGGAAAAGATTTGGACTGAAAAACTTCAAATCTTACAGCAACAACAAGTAGCTGAAATAGAAAAAATGAGAGAGAAGCAAGAACAAGAGATAGATACAATTTTGAAAGAGAAAGAAACTGTTTTCTGTGCACACATAGAAGAGATGAATGAAAAAACATTGGAAAAACTTGATGTGAAACAAACAGAGCTAGAAGCACTGTCTTCTGAGCTGTCAGAAGCACTAAAGGTACGTCAGGATTTAGAGCAAGAGCTCTCAGAATTGAATAGTAAAGTGTGTGAAGCAAAGCAAGAATTGGAAGGGAAGTTGGAAGAAGAGAGGAAACGGCACAATGAAGAGGTGGAAATGATGTTAAAAGAGCATGAAATGTCTATTCAAGGTGTTGAGAAAGTACTCAAAGAGGAACTCAACAAACTCAAGCAGTCATTGGAGGAGAAAGACAGACATCTGGAGGAACTAAAAGCACATGAACAGAAACTAAAGGAATCTGCAGAAAGATCCGAAGCCGAACTTGTCCAAGTGTCTGCAAAGCTAGAGGAGCTTTCAGAGTCTCATCGGAGCACTTCTAATGAGCAAGCAAAGACTTATGAAGAGGAATTAGCAAAGCTGCAGCAGAAGCTGGCAGATCTTGAAGGTGAAAAATTGCAACTTAGTGAGCAGCTAGAAAAAAGTCAATCTGAGTTTAATGAAGTCAGGAATGAGTTAGAGGCGTACATCTCTCAGGTACATGACCTGAAGCAGCATTTGCAAGAGCAAAGCAATGAAAACACACAAAAGTTAACCTCTCTAACACAGCAGTATGAATGTCAACTGAAGGATCTACAAAGAGAGGCTGATGAGACGAAGAGAAGTCTAACTGAGAAGGAAAATGAAATAGAACACATGAAGAAGTTACAGGACAAGCAAGTGGAAGAGCTTAAACAGAAACTGTTAGGCGCGGAGAATAGAATTGGTGCTTTACAAGGAGAATATGAAAGTAAACTGAAACGTCAGGAGAACAAAATGGAGAAAATTAAACAGAAATCCAAAGATATGCAGGAAACTTTCAAAAATAAACTTGCTGAACAAGAGGCTAAACTGAAAAAGGAGCTTGAAAACAAGCAGTTGGAGTTCAGTCAGAAAGAGAGTGAGTTCAATGCTAAAATGTTGGAAATGGCACATGCCAGCTCAGCTGGAATCAATGATGCTGTGTCAAAACTGGAATCTAATCAGAAAGAGCAACTGGAGACTCTTGCTGAGGCTCATAGGAGGGAGTTGGAAGAAATTTCCCAGAGTTGGGAAAAAAAACTCAATCAGCAGGTTGAAGAGCTCCAGGAAAAACATGATATGGAACTGCAAGAGAAAGAGCAGGAAGTCGGAGACCTAAAACAGAAGCTTGCCACCTTCAGTGCTGAGGAGGAGAGCTCCAGAACAGAAATAACCCAACTGAAGGAAGAACAGGTGAAAAGGGAAGAGTCCCTGAAGGAATTGCAAGAACAACTAAGACAGTCAGCGTCTAAGGTGAGTGCTTTGTCAGATAAGGAGAGTGACCTGAAAACACAGTTGAAAAAACTGGAGAGTGATCTTAATCAGTCCCTGAAAGAGCGGTCAGGACTTGAGGAACAGCTCAATAAACAGAAAGCAGTTGAAGAAGAGGATAAAGCCAGAATTACTGAGCTGGCTGAAACCCTAAAAACCCTTGAAGAGAAACTCCAAACAATGCAGTCTTCTCTGTATAAAGATCATGAAAATTATGAGAAAAAAATAGAGGCAATTCAGCTAAAAGAAACTGAGTTTAAGAGGCAGACAGGAGAACTTGCAGCCCAGTTAGATGCTTATTGGAAGAATGCTGAAGCCTTATTACAAACAAAAAGCAGTGAATTAATTGACAAATGTAGTGAAAAAATTGGCCTGGTAAAATGCAAACTTGCAGATTGCGAGCGCCGAACTGCAAAAGTTAAAGAAGCAGTGTTAATTAAAATGAGTAAGATTCCTCAACTAGAAGCTCAACTTAGAGAAATATCAGAGCATCATTCTGCTGCAAGTACTTCATTGCAGAAGTCAATGCAACAGCTGCAAGAGAAGGACAATTTAATTATGTCCCTGAGAACTGACATTGAGGGACTTCTGACAGAAAAGGAACAATTGCAGAAAGAGGGAGGGCATCAGAAGCAAGCAGCATCAGAAAAAGAAACTTGCATAACACAACTGAAGAAAGAGTTGTCTGAAAATATCAACGCTGTCACCTCAATGAGGGAGGAACTCCAGGAAAAAGACTCTGAGATCTCTGCTCTCAACAAAACAATTAATGACCTTAATGTTAGACTGGAAAGCACGGTAAGTTTAACAGAAAAGGAAGCAGCCATGTCTCTGTTAAGCAAGCAACATCAAGAGGATCGGTTGCAGTTGTTAAACCAGGTACAGGAGTTATCATCCAGAGTTGAGATGCTGGGTCAAGAAAAAGCATTGGCTCTTGACCAGGTAGATCAGTGCACGGCCAAGCTGTCAGAGTGGAAAACGAAAGCACAAACCAAGTTTACACAAAATCATGAGACTATTAAAGATTTGCAGAGCAAACTTGAATTAAGCAATATTGAAGCCAATAAAAAAGATGAAGAGCTCAATAAATTGAAGGAGCAACTAGCTAAACAAAGCAAGAATATCGATAGTTTAAGAAGTGAATTGGAACAAAAGCAAAACAGAAGGGAAAAGCAAGAAAGTGAGTTAACTGCAAAGTTAAAACACCAAGCAACAAGAATTGCTGAGCTAGAAGAGCACATTGCTCAGAAGACTTCAGAAAATGATTCCTTGAGGGAGGAACTTAAAAAGTATAATGAACAAAAAGACACGGAGCAACAAGAGATAGCTTTGCAACTCCAGCAGGCAGAGAAGGTGGCTTTTGAAAAGGACAATAGATTTAAGGAGGCTGAAGAAAAGGTGCTTCATCTTGAGAAGCAAATAGGTTCACTGAAAGCTGAATTTGAATCAAAGGAGAGGGAGTTTGATCAAATTAAGTCAGCAATACTTAAAAGCAAAGAGGAAGAACTGAAAGAATTAGAAGAGAAACTGAATGCAGAGAACAGCACTAAGCTGGCAGATCTGAAAAAGAAGGCAGAGCAAAAAATTGGTTCTATCAAAAGGCAATTGACATCTCAGATGGAAGAAAAAGAACAGCAATTTAAGCAGGATAAAGAAAATCAGTTAAGAGAATTGGAGCAAAAAGTGCAGGAGAGAGATGCCAAAATTGAGTCCTTAGAATTAAAAATTAAGTCAACAAGAGATCCCACAGCATTAGAGAAAGAAATGCTGCAAAAAGTAGAGAGTGTAAAAGCTGCTGTAGAACAAGATAAAAACAACATGCTTGAGAGTGTCAAACAGACATATGAAGAGAAAATTCACATATTACAGAAGGACTTAACTGAAAAAGATGGGTTGTTGGAGAAATATGAAAAGGAACAACGAAAGAGTATTGACTCTCACCTAGAACTGCAAAACAAACAGGAAGAACTCCTTAAAAGACTGGAATGCATTGAGAAGAGCCATCAGGAGGAGCAGAGTAGGACAGAAAGCCTCAAGAAAGAACTTGAGGAGCAGACCAAGAAATACTCATTGTTAGCAAATGAGCATGCTCGTTGTGGTGGCGATTTAGCAAGCAGTAGGGAAGAATTAAAAGCTAAAGAGCAGAAATGTCTTGATATGGAGAATGTAGTTGGAGATTTCCAGAAAAAAATGCAGGAAAAGGAGGCAGTCAGTCAGTCTTTGGAACAGAAGATCAAAGAGTTGGAAAATAATCTAGTGAAGGAAAATGAAGTGCATAAGGTTGAGGTGGAAGATGTGAGTTTGAGATACGAAGAAAAGCTAAAAAGTTTACAGCAGCAGCTGGATGAAAGAAATGATAGTCTGAAAGCTTTTGAGGAAAATGCTGCAGAGAAGGCAAAGTCAGGTTTGGAGCTGCAGAAGTTACTAGATGATATGCAGAACCAGCAGAAGGACTTGCAGACTAAACTGGAAGAGACTGAAAGGGAGAAACAGAAACTACGCAAGGAAGCGAATAATCTTCAAAAAGACTTACGTGCTCTGCGGAAAGAACATCAGCAGGAGCTTGAAATAGTGAAGAAAGAGTCCTTAGAAGAAATGGAGCAGAAAATCAGGTAAATTCTTTGTTCCTGGCCTTGTTGCTATTTCTCTGCTTTATCTTTAACCACTAAAACCTGAAGAATACTTTTTTAAAACTCAATTTGTAGCACTGAAATAACAACCGGTATTTTTCTGTCATTTCTCTAAATAGAGTTGGAGAAACACCAAGAAAAGAGCTACTTGAAATTAGCACTTCATGAACACACAAAACACTATTTGAGTCATCAGTTTAAAAAGCTGTTTGTCTTTTGGCAAAGCAGTACTGCTTTTGATTTGTTTTGGGGATGGTCATTTTCAGCATTGCCAGAACATAAAATATAGTTCTATTTTCCTCAAACAGAAAACAAGGTTTATTAAAACTTAATACCTGAGAGCTTCATGTTCAAATGATGTCAAGAATTGTTCATATATATATTGCACAAAAATTTGCTAAACTGCTCAGCACTTCCTTTCCCGAAGAAGGAATGCCCTAAAAATGCTGCTTTTACATGGCACAATCTTTACTTTCAGTTCTTCATCTTCCTCAGCAAAAACTCCATATTTTTTGGAAGGGTTCAGTTCTGGGTTGTTTTCTAAGTGAAACACCTGTGTCTCTGGGTGAATTCAATCCAAGGGGAACAAAAAGCCTCTGTGAGTCCCATAGAGGGGTCATTAAAAGTCATCCCTTTCTAAAATTGCTTTGGAGAAATTCCCAGATCTCCTACCTTGCTTAAACTGTAGTTTATGTAAGAGTCTCACACGCTCTTTGAACATTTTATTTCCTCACTGTATTTCTTTAACGTTTTTTACAGATGTGAACAAGAAGACATAGAGTTAAAGCACAACTCCACCATAAAGCAGTTAATGAGAGAGTTCAACACTCAGCTGGCTCAGAAAGAGAGAGAATTGGAAACAGCAGTAAAAGAGACTATCAGTAAGTGAAATACTAATATAACTGTAATCAGTAAAATAGCCAGAAAACCAAATCTTCAGGTGCTTTGGGGAAAGGGCTTTATCTGGAGCTCTGATAAAGACAGCACATGGTTTATGGCTGCCTAAAGAACTCTGAGAAGGAACTTCTTTTGCTTAGGAAATAACATATGAATGTTAATTGTAGCACAGTTAGGAAAATGAATATGTAGCTGTTCTTCCTTACCCTGCAGGATGGATCCTTGATCTAGCACTACCTCTGTTTGCGTCTGTCGTGGCAAGAGTTACCCGTGATAGCCATAGGTGCCTATCTTTTTATCATATGTACAAAGGAAAAAAAGGAGAGTAAGGTTTTAGAATTGAAAGCACATTGGTAAATTTTCATTGTAATATTACTTTGGCTTCAGAAGTACAAACCTTCAAGACTCCATTGTTGAACATGTGACACCGAAGGGTGCCTTTTAGAGGAGCTTGGATCCACCTGAGAATCAGAATTGCATTTTCTTAGCTGTGCCTTGCAGACTTCATTCACTGTAACCACTAATGTCATATGAGGTCTGATTGCTATACCATGTGGCTAGAACCGGAGTGCAGCGTATTTCAGATCCTCTTCTCTGCCCGTCTTTTGCCATCACAGTAAGAGGTTGTGGTGAGCAGGAAGTATCCTTTGACACCACAGTTACTGGAAGTACACCTACAAGCGAGGAATTTCTGAAGATTTGCAGATGTTTCAATCACTTCTCTAGACAAAGCAGGAAATAGAATTAGTTGATAAATACTGGTTGTCCTATTAACTTTTAGAGAAAAGTTCCAGCTTCAGAGAGAAAGAACTGCTCTGGGTACCAAACTGCAGACAACAAATTTCATACTAGGATCAAGTGACATAATTATGGCTGAATGTGGAAAAATAAATTTGCTTGACAGGTTTTCCTTATAGGTTGTCTTGTAAGTTTTCTTTATTTAATACTGTTGTGACATGATTTAACAAATTAATATACTTTTTTTTTTTATTGCCTGACTTTTGTATTCTATAGGCAAAGCCCAGGATGTAGAAAATGAATTGATAGAAAATCATCACATAGAGACAACACAGTTGCATAAAAAAATTGCTGAAAAAGATGATGATCTAAAAAGGACTGTGAAAAAATATGAGGAAATCCTTGAGGTATCTATCTGAAAAATGATACGACTGCATCTACTTCAGAATAACTCTTCCCTTTGTTTCATTGCACAACTAGACAGAAAAACTGTAATTCTTTCTAGTAAGGATCTAACCGCTTGAATTACACGTGATACATGTGCTGACCTAGCTTGCAATTCAGATGTTTGTCTCTGTGTTTTATGAACATGAAAGAACAACAAAACCTACGGCGCAGTTCTGATAATTCAATAAAAATTATGTGGGTAGGTCCTTATGTCCTTGAGCAGGAAACTAGAGTTTGAGTTTAGTTCAGCAGTGGAGGCATGCACTTTGAATTAGAATGCTGTTTTATAAGCTGTCTAACATGTTTTCTCACAAAAAGGCTAGAGGGGAGACTATCTTAAAATATACTTGGTTTTGCCAAGTGCCACATAGGTGGATTAACTTGCTAGGATTTAGGTCATCATATTTTTCTCCTATAAATGTACTCTTTACACTGTCATAAAACATATAGGAAAAGTTAATTTCTTCCCTACTGTTCTTGCCACTGCTTCTTTCCTCCTCCACACTTGTGAGCAGGAAGTTGTTGTTTCTGAAACTGTGCTTGAAACTGCTTTAGGAACATCTTTGGGAGGGTGAGTGAGGAATGGATTTAAGTCCTTGTCACGTTCAGAGTATAGGAAGTAACTCTGCGTCATCATGTATTCTTTTCACGAAGGTCATACAAGCAAGCACAGTGTCTCCAGTAAAACACTTGCTGGCTTATACTCAAATGCTGGTTTAGTGCCAGGTAGAAATAGCTCTTCTTTTGTAATATTCAAAAAACCTAAGTGTAATCTTAACTATGTAATCTTAATTGTCAAAGGTAAAATCCTGCTAAGATCCTATGTTTGTTTCTTTATCTTCCTTGTAGTCCTGTAGTGTAATTAGACTGTATCCAGAATTTCAAGCATATTCTTTCTGTGTATAGCATAGCCCCTTTTTTGCGTGCTTTCTGTCCCCTGCAGTTAAGGTTTGGAGTGGTTAGATGATTCATTGTGTAAATAATTTTCTTTTCCTGTGTTTTGAAGGCTCGTGAAGAAGAGATGACAGCAAAAGTTCATGAGTTGCAGGCACAGCTAGAAGACTTGCAAAAGGAGCACAAAGAAAGGATGGCAGAAGAGGAACGTTGGAATAATGACAAAGTAAACTGGCACTATTCATTTTTATATGTCTAGATGCGAAATGTTTAGTTCATAAAATTCTGTACTTTGCTCTTAATTGGATTTAATTTATCTATCTAGCCTTCACTTTTCCATATTTTTCTATTGGTTTAGATGTTAACTTCAAAAGTGAATCTCTTTGGAACCTGCAGTGTTTGATACTACTTTTTAATGGCATGTTAAAAACCCCACTTATGTTGACATTATTAAGGTGGGGTTTTGTTGCCCTCTACATGTGTGTTTTAAGATGATTTTAATGGAAGCTCTTTAGAAGGAAAGGAAACCACATTAGGTCATTTTCAATGTAATTTTTTAAAATTCAAATTCCAAAAGGCTCTGAAATAGTGCCTTAAATATATCAATAATGGACAGAGAGGCCTTCATTGAAAGAAGGCCAAGTGCATGCCTTTGTGTTTCTGAGACCACGTTTTAGTTTGAGGAATTCTTTCATGGAAATGTTACCAGTTACTGTTACACTGAGAGGAGGAAAAGTATCTGAGGTGTTGAGTCATTGATAAGAATTCATATTAATCTTACTTTAAATTTTTTTGTTTTGACAACATGCAGCAATGTGAATATTAATATGTTTATTGGACACTACAGACTTACAGTACAAAATTACAACTTTGAGTTATACCCATGACTCCTGAAGCATTATTTTCCTTAGAGTTGCAACATTGAAAGATAAAAGTTTCAGCTTAGAATTGTTTCTGTACTTCATAAACATTGCTGTCTTTGCAAGATATGGAGTTCATGAAGCTCTTAAGCTGAAGCTATTTTCAGGTAAATGTTCACATTTCCAAATGCAGCGTGGAGAACTAAGGAAAAGGATACAATATTGGGCATAGTGTTGATAGTAGCTAGGGTTTTGTAGCATGTGCTTCGCACTCATTCAGTTATCATTCGTCTCCAATGTTTTATGTAAAGATTTGGAAATACTAAGTTCTTGAAGTTATATTTATGATAATTGTCTTACACAATCAAATGAGAGAATTTAAATATGAGCTTTATATATTGTCAGTACCAATAGGTTAATCTTGATTTATGGGACTAGTTACCTTTATATGTGTGATTTGGTCACCTCCATTTTTATCATATTCAAGTGACACATTGTGTCGAAACTTGGTGATTGATATTTCTTTTTTTTTTTCACTCATGTCCAGTGCTTGATGTACTCAGTATTTTTCATACATTTTAATCTAAATTTTTTTGTTGTTTTCTAGGTCACAATAACAGAGCTTCAGGTAAGTCCTAAATTTTATTGACTTTGCTCCCTAGGTAATTCTGTGTCACAGCAGTTTGAAAGCAGAAATACCGCTTATGAATTTGTGTGTGTGTGTGTTAGTGTTAAAAGGAGAAAAAGGTTTATTGAAAAGGTACCCAAGATGTATCTTCAGCAGTTTGTTGGTGATTTCTGTATGTGGTTCTTTCAGGCCCAGCTTGCACAGAAGACCACACTAGTCAATGATTCAAAACTGAAAGAGCAGGAGTTCAAAGAGCAGGTAAGGGTGCTGTTTGAACAAGTGAAAAATATTCTTCTTTGACACTTTGTATTTGCAGCAGTAAAAGGTTTGTTCAAGTGATCATGTAGCACATCTCCACGCAAGTACTATGGAAGGAATATGCACGTAAAATGGTTTTGACTCGTACTTGCTCTCAGGAGATCTGTGCGCTTTTCAAAGTACTTTGACCCCTGAGAAGGAAAACTTTACATGCTTGTGATAATACAGGTTTGCAGAACATATGCACAGTGAAGAATGGAACGCTGCACTTCATGAAATTAATGACACAGTTTAGTGGTGGACTTGACAGTGCTGGGGAATTGTTGGACTTGATGATTTTAAAGGTTTTTTCCAGCATAGTGGGTTCCATGATTCCAAGGAATTATGGATCTTCTCTTTTTATCAACTAAATCTTTCTAATAAGTACAATTATTGTCATGTTTTCTTTGTGTATGTTTATATGTGTGGATATATGTATATATGTTTCCATAGAATCACAGAATAGTTAGGGTTGGAAAGGACCTTAAGATCATCTAGTTCCAACCCCCCTGCCATGGGCAGGGA
>JANHGB010008076.1:0-10430 GCA_026283785.1 Coracopsis vasa
CTGTGGCTGCCCCATCCCTGGCAGTGTTCAAGGCCAGGTTGGACACAGGGGCTTGGAGCAAGCTGCTCTAGTGGGAGATGTCCCTGCCCATGGCAGAGGTTGGAGCTGGATGAGATTTAAGGTCCCTTCAACCCAAGCCAGTCTGGACTCCTGTGATTGGTGTCCTGAATGTCTCTTACTGCTGCAGCAGATCTCACTTAAGCACCCTTGCAAGGACACTGGTGTCCCTCATTGCCCCTCTGTGGTGCTGCTCTGTGGCTTTCAGCGAGTAACTTGCCTGCCTTGGTGCCATGGGGACAACTTTCTTCCCAGGCTCCCCTAAAGCATATTCAATCTGCTCTCTGTGCCCAGACTGGCTTGATTGCCAGTTTGGTTTGTTGTGGCCTGACAAGTTGTGTCTGTTTTACTAACTGGGGTAGGAGGATGCAGCGGTGCCACTAGGGCTCCAGCCCAGGGTTGTCCCTCTGACTCCTCCTGGAGCTGGCACTATGAAACCTGTGCGTGGTTATGGTTTGCTCATGCACCGGATCCTATGCTAACACACACAGAAAGCACATAGGAGGAACTTTCTCTTTCTACTCAAGTATTTTTATCTCCTATCGCCATAAAATCCCTGTAGCTCCTCAGGCTGTGTCCGCACAGGGTGACACTTCATGGGAGTGAGGGGACCATGCTGGAGCTCAGGTTTGCTGTGCAGCCTGGAGGTGGCAGCCGTGGCTGGCTCTTCCCTGCTCTTTCCATCCGCACAGAGATGGGCTCGTTGTCAGCGGTGCATTTTGGGATATGATGTGTGTGCAACGTGGGGTGCGGGCTCGGAGCAATTCAGACAGCACCCGGGGAAGGTGCTTGTTAGAGGGGGGGATTTGTTTTTCTCCTGTGAAGATGATTCAGCACGGCCGAGCTGAAAACCTCGAGCCTAATCTATTACAACACTGCTTCCTTTTCCTGTTGTCTGATAAGGAGATGTGAAGTTCTTGGTGCTGACTGAAGAGCTGTGGCACAGGGGTTTGTGAGAGGTCGGAGAAAATCCCCGACACTGCGTTTGCAAATGGCTCTGATTTTCAGTGTGGGAAGTCAGGAGGATGTTATTGCTCTGTTACAGCAGAATTAGCCCCAGAATGGTGCTCTGTGTCTGGCTGAGATCCATTCCCGGGGTGATGGATTCGGTGTTTTATTCTTAATGCTCTTTGTTTCTTTTAACTAATTTGTAGTGTCTGTGCGTTAAATTAGATTTGTGAACAAGGTACACAGGGACGACAGCCAGTGGCTGACAAAATGAGCCTTAGCACAGGGAGGATCTCATTGAGCTGATGGCAAAGGCTTTGTAATTTGGGGTAATCTAGGCCATCGCTCTGGACCAGAAGCAAAGTGCTTCTAATACCAGTTGGTGTTTATGGAAAGAGGAGGGGTTTGGTCTCCTGGTTGTTCATAAAGCAGTAACTGCAGGTAGCACCATTCCCCGTGCAGGGTGCCCTGGGAGGCTGGCACTGCACGGGTGAGCTGTGATGCTCCTGCCCCAGCAGTCCCTGCCCAGCTGGTTCCAGCAGGCAGGATGCTGGCCTTGCTCTGGGTGCACACTTCAGAGCTGCAGTTCCTATCCCAGGCAGGACATGGTCCCCACTTCCCAGTGCTGGGGCTCCCCTCATCCACGGGTGTTCCCCAGGGCTGTCACCGCTGCTCTGGACAGCACGTGCAATACAGCCTGTACTTGTTCCTCTGCTGGTGTTGCCTTTCCAGTGACCTTTAAAACAAAGCGGTTCCTGGGGTTTTCACAGGCGGGCTGGCAGGGAGCAGATGAAGCTTGTTCCCCCCTCAGCAGCCATGCAGACCCACGCTGGCCCCTGCAGAACGTGCTGGCTGTGGCTGTACTGATGGTGCTTTAAGCTCTATGTGGACAAGTGAGATGTTCTGAATGCAGGAACAAGCTTCCCCCTTCTTTGCATCTTCTCTCATCTTCATTTTGGGACCACGTCTGGCTGCTGGTGCCTGGAGCAGCACCCCTGGGATCTGGGGTGCTGGTAGCGTGTGGGTCCCTGCTCCGCTCAGGCTGGGACTGCAGACCTCCCCCCTCAGCCCTCCAGACCCCTGTTATTAATCCACTCTTCTGCTTCTTCATTCAGCAGTTTAGATTGTCTCGGTATGATAAGCTGCTATAGGAGTTGAAAGTTCTTATCTGTTTCTATTGCTTTCATTATTTGTTTGTTTTTCTGGAAGGAGGAGAAGCTATTGGGCTTTCTCATTTTCTCTCTGTGCTTATTCATAGCTCCCTAAAACCAGGCTGTTTTTCACAAGAGCTGAGATATTGAGAACATTCAAATTTCCTGTGTGTCTCGTATGGAAAAAGCTCTTTAATTTTGTAGATTGTAGCATATTGAAAATATACTGTCTTGCAAAGTGTTTGCCGTGTTCTACTCTGGCCTCACGCTCCTGCATCCACTCAGTTTAGAAACAGATTTCTTCTGACCACAAAACATCCCTTTCCCTCCTTTGCATCCCAAGAAGCAGGCAAAGGGGTTTGATGCCTGGAGGATGCCGCATCTGGTAACACATCAGCAGGTCCTTCATCTTACTTACCACAGCACTTAGTGGTTATGTGTCCTAGATGTCAGGCCCAGGAGGGTGTCCCGCTGTCCCGATGTGACAGGTTTGATGCTGCCTCAGCCAGGCAGCCCCACCAGGGTAAAGGAGGCTTCTCCAGTGTGTGTCACATCGGGCTCGGATGGATGTGAGCCACCTGAGCTCCAGCATCCAGGATCATTTGTCTGTTAGGTGAGGAACAAAGGCAGATACTGTTTATGTCTTGGCAAAGGAAGTTGGAGAAGGACCTTCCCCATCTCCACGCTGGATAATTGAGATATCTGTAATCTAATGAGCACACTTCTGGAAGCGGTTGGTGGTGAAGGGAAGCCCGTGAAATGAGGCTGGCTGCGGGCAGGAGCGGAGCCCGGCTGCATGTTGATAGCGCTCCTCGGCTGCGGTTTCAGCACCAGGGTCCTACCTGACTGTTAAGCACATGGTACCCCGTGGGCATCGTCCACATAAATGATGAATGAGGTGTAATGTGTGGGGTGCGTTTGAAATCTATCGCAGCCAGGAGGCCGGTGCAGTGGGTGCCGTGGCGAGTGAACGCGGTGGGAGGAAATGCAGAGCTATTTGCAATGTAAAGAGGTTTTTAATTCAGTTTCACAGCCCTTCCCCTCCTGCTGTTAAATAAGTTTGACTTTGAAGTGAAGCCCAAGGAGTTGTTATCTGCTCAAAGGCAGAACAAACATTTCCATGTTATCACCGTCTTGCCCTGTGTGAGAGGGAACCTGGCACAGCAGATACCAGCCTTGTCTCACCAGGACCTCGCCGCTTCCCTGGGAGCCTAGAGTTGAATTTGCCATGAATGAGCAGTTTAAATTCCTTTGTTTTAATGTTTCTTGGCTAAAGAGACAGAAATCCCAGTGCTTGCAGGGCTTTCTGCCTGGGATATCTGTGCCTTCAGCAGCAGCTTGCCTTTAACTCAGACTTAGGCCTGGCTGAACGGGGATGCAGCTGGGACCTCTGGTCACAAAGGAAAAGCCTGCTCCTGCCATGGGGGAAGGATTTGGTGTCAGCCCATGGCCAGTGCTGCTGCAGCTCTGAAGGTACCTGGGACTGCTCGTGAGTCTCTTTGTACCTGCACAACAAGGAGCTTTGTTCAGTGTTCTGAAACTCTTTGGTGCTGGATGTTGAGCGTTTTCGTTCTCAAATGGGTGATGGTTTAAGTGGTTTCCTCTTCCCTTCAAAATGAGTAAACTTCCAAACCACTAAGCTGGTGAGTATTGACTGACTCACCAATGGGATTAGTGGAGATCAAACACATCATGTCTGGTTTGCTTGGACCTGGCCTTGCTGCAAGCCTGAAGGCTCGGCTTCTGCTGGTGAAACAGTGCTAAGCTGTGGTGTGCATGCTGAAAGCCAGCTCCTGGGTTGGTTGGATGGGGAGCAGATAGGGAGAAGGGTTAATCCTTGTTCCTCAGAAGCAGCAGAAGACCAGCCAAACCCAGCACTATGAGAGTCCCTGTTAATGTTTTCTAGCAGAGGATCTGCTCTTATCAAGAAGCAAAAAGCTTGCAGAGTGTTGTTGCAGCTCATGTTCTGCTGCTGAATTGCTTTTGGGAAGTGCAAGTTAGGCCCTCTTCCCGGCCTTATCAGGTTTTGAGGATTTAGTACCAAAAAGAGCCTACGTGCTCTGCTGAATGATGTCTGCAGGCAGTTGGCAGCTCCTGAGGTTAAACTGCTTTTCCCACCTTGTGCCACAGCACCCCGGTGCCCCACGAGCAGTGATCCTGGCTCTGTGCTGCCTTTCTGGAGCTGCTGCACTTTGCCGTGGATGGAAAGAGCAGCATCAGAGGTTCTCTGCTGTGGTACTTTCAATGGATGAAACCCCACGAGCATTGCTGCAGAGAGAGCATCAATAACCGAACCATTCCAAGCCACGCAGCGCTCTGGCCATGCCTCCATCTCTCCCCTTGCCAGGGCTTCTGCCTGCTCTCCTCCTGCAGAAATAGCTGCTGCGCTGTGCTGCTGCATCCCAAAATAGCCTGGGAGGAAGCAGAAGGACCAGACCTAACCAACAGAACAGATTTCGGCTGTCGTGCTGGGACCAGGGGCCAGCAAGATCGGTCCCGGGGCAGGATGCAACTGCCCCTTTGGATGCTGGAGACCTGGATCCAAAGGTGCAAGGCTGAGGATGCATAGGGCCAGCTGGGCTTTCTGTGTGTGGATGTGCTGGCTGCAAGGTGAGCTTGGGGTGTTGAGGATGGAAAGCTCTGCAACCACGTGAGGTGCAGTGAATGGTCAGCCCACGATGCTCCCCATGGGAGTGCAGCATTGGCATTCACCCTCTGCGGCATGTTCCTTTCTTGTGCAAACACACAGCCACACCTGGGGTTGTGCAAATACTCTCCACCGTGTTAAATCCATCCTGACCTTGGTGGCCATGCTTATCAGAGCTAGATAATGGCGTTTTAACTCCTTGTGTGGAAAAGGCAGTACAGGAATGAGCTTAGGGTCCACTTGTGAGTGGTGGAAGTGGTGTGGGTCCCAGGGTGAGGGCTGGACCGATGTCCCCTGGTTCCCTGTGCTTTGTTTGCTGGCACTTGGGCCTGTTCTTCCCCCTTCTCATTAAAACAAATGAGCAGCTGGATTTACAGTGGAGCTCATGGGCTGTGTGTGGCAGCAGCGGTGGCAGGACCAGTGGTGCAGGAGCGAGCACCCTGGGACACCCCAGGGCTCCTCACATTGATTCCCCCTACAAGGCTGCAGGCAGGGATACGTGGACCAGGATCTCATCACTGCCAGTACTGCAGGTGACATCAGCGTATGGATGTGGTCAGGGAAGTGGACACAGCCATGCTGGCATGAATGTGTTGGGATTGAAATTCTTCATGTAGCATGAGGTGTCCCCCCGAGGCTGGTGCTCGGTGTGGTGGTGGGACATGGTGTTTGGAATGTGTGAGTCCTCTTGCTTCCTGGTTGCCTTCCTTGCTTTCTCCTGCCATTGCTTGGATGTGTTTAAGTCCAAGTGCAGGTGAGCTGCATGGCTGAAAGCCAGAGGAAGCATTTGGCATCCAGTTCTCTGACTCTAAACCCACTGAGAATGTGTCGCTGTTGGATGTATCCTCTGCTCATTTGTCCTGGTCAGGACCTGCAGGGACACCCGGGAGCGGTCAGGCTGGGCTCAGCCCTGTGCTGCTGGGGCTTGGCGAGGAAGGAGGTTGTCCTCTTTCTCTCATGGGAGCTCTATCTTTGCTGTGTTTGTTTTCTGTCCCGCAGCCTGTTCACAGCATCCCCTTTGTCTCCGCAGGCCTGGCGTGATCACCATGCAGGCGCTTTCAGAGGAGGACCGGCGGCTGTGGATGGAGGCGATGGATGGCCGGGAGCCGGTGAGCATTAACACCAGCTAAACCCCAGCCCTGGAGAAGAGCGTGGAGAGCTCTCTGCAGCCTGGGGCAGGTTGCTGGCTGCGAGCAGGCTGTCACGCAGCGCCTGCCAGCCGGCGCGGGAGCTGTGTCCGTGGGGCAGCTCGCGCCTCCTGCCAACAGAATGGTTTAATCCCTTGGTTAAATATTTGAGGTAATGCTGTATCTCCTGTGCTTGGATCGCTTGGAGGTGCGGTGGGAAGGAGGAGGGTAGGCTTGGCCAGCACAAACACGCTGCTGTGCTGTGCTGAAAGGAAAACACGGCAGAAGGAGCCGTGGAAGGAAAGATGCTGTGCGTTTCCAAGGATGCTTTTTTGTGTCCTGGTGGCTGCTTCGGGCTCTGGTGGAGAATCACAGGTTTCGTGTGAGGTTCCCTGTGCTCAGCAATAGCCTCCTCACTGCTGTGCTTGCTCCTGCCGTGGCAGAGCTGCATGGGCCGCCTCACCTTCAGGAGGGATTATGGGGGCTTTCAGAGAGCTCAGCTGGGTTTTTACTTGTTAATGCGTTTGCAGCCTTCACTGCCGGGCTCCAGGAGCCGTGGCTGGTTCTGAATGCGTCCCCTTGGTGGTACCATCCTGCCTGGCTCTCCTGGCAAACACAGCACCGCCGGGCAGCCTCCGTACACAGAGCAGACTGGGGCCCCCGCGCCTGGGGCTGGCCAAGAGCATAGCAGGATACGAAAGGAAGCTCTGTGCAGAGCTGGAGCAGGCAGGGCTGCTGCGGGACAGCCCGGAGGTGTCTGTGTGTGCTGCTGGGCTTGAGTCAGGCGCTGGCAGTCAGAGGAGGGTCCGTGCAGGGAGCAGGGTGTCCCAGTCCCACAGACTGGGAATGGTTTGAACAGATCTCCCCCAGATCCATGGAAAGGTTCTTGTTTGTCAGGAAAAGGTGTTCATTAAAGCCAGGTGAGATGTGGATACACATGGGCTGCTCAGTGAGTGCTGGAAAGTGCACGTTGGGCTCGGTCGAGCAACTTGCTTTTGAAGCATGCGGTGGTTTAGAGATCAGGAAGGCTCTGTGTGTGTGTGAGGGTGTGTGTGAGGTAAAGGGTTTCATTGTGGATGCCTGGAATCATGGATCCATTGGGTAATTCAGGTAGAACGGGACCTCAGAATGCTTCTAGTTCAACCTCCTGCTCAGAGCAGGTTGCTTGGGTGTTACCTGGTTGGCTGCAGTGAGCATCCGAGAGAGGAGGGTGCACAGCTTCCTTGGGACTGCTTCGCCATCCCTCTGATCCCCAGTCTGAACCTCTGCTGTTTCATTTCACACCTATTGCCTCTTGTCTTCCTGCTGTGCACTGTGTGAGGGGCCTGGCTCTGTTTTCCAATGCCTTAGGAAGGGTTCTGGCAGGTCCCCAGAAGCTTTTCCTTCTCCAACTGATTCTGGTGGCACCTGGAGACAGGCTCATGTTGGAGTTTCTTCACAAACAAAGCGTGTGTCCTTGCTCCTAGTCCGAATCAAGCCTTGTCCTCCTTCAGCTCCCCTGCTTCCCACTGCTGGGAGCCAGTGTTGAAGGAGACGCAGTCACCAGCACTGGGGCTGTGTGAATCCATCCATTTTGACGTGCTGATGTTCCCAGGATCTGGCACAGCGGCAGAGCCAGTCTGTTGGGGTTGGGTTGCAGAAGTGCAGCCAGGGATTTTGCGTGTGTGTGAAAGGTGCCGTGGAGCAACCAGTGCAGGACTGCCTGGATTATCCTGTTTGGGAATCTGGTTATGTGAACTCCTTCGAACACGCAGCTCTCCGTGCTGACACCTGCGGATTTCTCCTCTTCCCTATCATGCCCATCAGCTTAGGGTAGCTTGCTCATCCAGCACATCAAGGGTTGTTGCTGTGCATTAATGCGATACCTCATGGCATTTAAATGCTCATGGTGTTTAAACCCGGCCTTCCAGGTGTGGTGCAGGAGCCATGGGAATGGAGCCTGTATGGAAGTGGATCCAGGAGGCATTTCACTGATGAAGATGGTGCATGTTGACAGACAGGATAACTCCCAGTCCTCAGTTACCCTCCTCAATACAGCACAAGTGCAGCTGTTGGTCTGCTCTCTTTGGGTTCTTCTCTTGCAACACCAGGGTGTGGGATGTTACCTACTCCGCAGAGAATTCCTTGAGCAAGAGACAAGGATTTAACCTTTGGACTCTTAGAAATATCCATTCTATGCTTCGACTGTATTTCTGTAACCAAGAAACCCCTGCTGGAAAGAATGTCTGGTTTTCCTTTCGTTTGAGTATTGAGTTGTGGAAAAGATTGGCATAGTGGGGACAGTAATTCCATGTGCAAATTCAGGCTGTGGAGAGATTAAAGTGGACTGGAGTTTGTTTCTTAATTGTAATTAAAAGATTAAAACCAAATGTTGAGTTACATTTGAGTAAGATCTAAACATAGAATGTGGGCTGCGTTAGCCAAGACATTTGTCACAACTTGAAAAGCTTTATTCTACATCTTGCAGTCAGAGCAGCCTCCAGATAGCTATCATCAGTCTGTTAACTCTTACCACTTGGTATTAATTTGGCTAAAACCCCTGTGTTGACTTTGGGGTTTATTTTATGTTACAGAGGCTGGAAACAGGAGAGACAAACTCCGTCACAGAGCAGTTGCTTTGGTTTGGTTAAGATACTCAGGATAAGTTTCCTATGGCTTTTCTCCTCTGGTGATGCAGTTTGTAACTGTACGTGATGGAGGGCAGCGTGATTCTGAGCCCGAGTCAAGCACAAAGCTGTGGTGCCCGTGGTGGTGGCTGTGGTGGGCTGTGGGGTTAGGAGAGCTGTGAATGAGGCTGCTTTGTGGCAGAGAGCTGCAGTGAGTGAGTGTTTCGGTGAGGCTGTGGCTGTGCCAAGCCTGCAGCCCCCGTGCCAGCCAAGAGGTGTCGGTGTCAGTGTTCCTGTGGTACCTTCCACGCGGGTTGGTGAGCTTGGCAATCACTCCCATGTCACAAGGGCACAAGTGGGTGCTGGGTTTGAAGTGTTTGGGGTGTGAAAACGCTTCTCTAGGAGGTTGAGCCTCACAGTGTGAGGGTGCGGAGAGCGTTAAGGATATGAAACGTGTCAGATCATATCCCTGTTGAGCTGTATTAACCCGTTGTCCATAATCTTGAGTGGTGATGGAGAAGTTAGTGTTAATGGCAAATGCGAGAGGCTGTGATCCTGCCAGAGGAAATAAGACATGGATGGGATCTGAGCAGTGCTGTTCTGGCGTGGGCTTCATGCTGCCCTTTGCTCCGTTTGTTTTGGGTTTTGCTCTTTAAAGCAATACAAGTCTATCAGAACACAGTTAATGCTGTGCAGCCGAGTGCACCGCAGGCTGGAGGAGCCCCTGGGCTCACGCCTTTGAGGGAGGGATGAAGGACTCTGAAGTGGAGACACAGCAGCAGCGCTTTCTGCTTTCCTTCTGCTGCTCTTGCTTCCCTTCAGTTCTTTAATGTGCTCTGAAGGTTTGCAAAGGCGAGATCAAAGTGCAAAGTCCCTTGTGTGCTTCAGGAAGCTCAGGCTGGTGCTGAAGGGAAAGGCAGCATGGCAGGAGCTGGTGGGTTTTGTTCCTGGACCTCCCAGGGGCTGGACCTGTTGTACTGGAAGAGCCTGATCCTCTTGACAGCCCTTGTGTGATGAAGCTCCATCATCTGGAAAGCAAATGAGGTTCCTGCTCCCACTCTGGGAGGCAATTCCCAGCCCTCACCCCTCTGATGTCTGGAAACTTTCCCAGGGCTTCCCACTCTGGTTTAGTGGTGTTGGCTGCTCCACGTGAGGCCATGGGGCTGCATGGCCACTGACCCCCATGAGCTGGGAACAGAGCCGAGTGGTGCCTGTGAAACCTGCGCAAGGACTCGGAGCCTTCCCTTGGTGGTGCTGGGTTTGGTACTGCCCCATCCTGCAGGGCTCTTGCTTGCAGGCAGCAGGGGCTGGGTGCAATCACACATTCCTGGTGGGTGTGAATGTTGGCCACCCTGGTGATGGGGTGATGCTGTATCCCATTTGTCGAGGTCGGGCTCATCGTGCTCATCCCAGCGCTGTGGGCAGCACAAAATGGAGCGGGGTGGTGTGAAGAGAAGTCCCGTGGCCACTCTCCACTAGATGGCAAGCTGAGACCAGCCTGCTCAGTGCACTTGTGTCCCGGTGGGGCTCAGACCCCCCCTGCACCCCAGGGCTCTGTGGGGTCTGTGGCTGCCCTTGGCCACTTGCCTGGGAGGATGTGGGTCTAGGGGAGCAATATATCCCCCCAAGCTGGGCTGCTGGTGCCTGCAGCTTGAACCAGGGCTGTTTGTGCTGCATGGGATGGGAAAGCGCTCACTTCCCAGTTTTGTCCCCAGAATCCGGTACAGCCCAAAATTAGAGCTGCTTCCCTGCTCTGGGCCTCTGTCTTCTCCTCCTCATAATGTGGGAGCAGGCAGTGTTGAACCATGGGAAATTGAGGGAAGGGACCTTAAAGCTCACCCAGCTCCAACCCCTGCCATGGGCAGGGACACCTTCCACTAGAGCAGCTTGCTCC
>JANHGB010008076.1:10530-21818 GCA_026283785.1 Coracopsis vasa
CTGTCTGGCTGGTCTGAGGTCTAACAATTTCCTCAAAGCACTGGTAAGGCTTGTCTGTCACATCAACACATTTGACATGGTTTTTCCATTGCTTTTTAGTTATTTCACAGATTAATATATTGTAAATGGGCTCATTTCTATGCCTCAAATTAAGCTAGTTCTTTTCCTCAATTATTCCTGTAATTAAGACCCGTAAACCCATAGCAGAGAATAAAATAAGAAAGTAAAGAAAAAATATTAAAAGGGGGGAGCATCTGTTTGGCTTACTTAATCATAAATTGCTTAAAACTCTGAAACAGCCACTAAGAGGGAAATGATTAAGGAACTTGACAGTCTATATGTAGTTTTGAGATGAACATGAAGTTTTCATACAGTAGTCTCATCAGGTATCCCAGTTGTAAACAGTCTGGAGTGTACCCACTTAATTACATGAAAACCTGGCATGGTGCTCTGGGGAAGAATTAAAAAATGCTAAACCTGCATCCCGCACTGAAGTGGAATATTTAATCAAGTCAAAAGCTTCATTGCACCCTATAGCAAGCCAAGTTAAATCTAAGCTGTTAAATATTTTATTAGTGTTGATGTTCATTCTAGCCATATATCAGATCACAGTAACAACAACAGAAGGGTTTCTTTCACTTACGGAGTGTAGGATGATGATATGTAATTTTCCTTGACACTTAAGATGGTTACTATGGAAAGTGGCCTCAAGGAGAGCTGTGCTTGGGAGATGACGTGGCCCAGGCTAAAATGTGTTAAAATGGTCTGGGTGACGTACAGGAAAAAGCAATCTCTAAGTATGTACCATTCTTTACTCTTTTTATAATGCTGGGTGCCATTCAATACATCAATATAAAAAAAATGAGGGAATTGTAGTAGTTCAGTGACACAGGCTATTTTTACTCAAGCCCAAGGACACATCTAAAGAACTGAAAAAATAAAAGGAAAACGTGTTTTCTTCAAAGCAAGCTCATATAACCGGAAGTGTGAAGCAAGCTGGGTTTTTTTTAACTACTTTTAGCACTTTTTCAGTGCTTCAACAAGAAAACTTGGGACAGAAAATAAGCTTGTGGTGTAGTTTGAGTCAATACATACCCTTATTGTCTCTAAATTATTTGTTAGGGGTTTTTTTTGTACTTTTGTAGGTTTTTTGTACTTTTTTGGGTTTTTGTATGTTTGAGATCTTCTAGGACATTGCTTAGGGATTAATGCATGGGTATAAGTGCCATAAAGTTAAACAATAGCTATCATCTTCCTAAAATGTTTATTTTAAGATGCACTAAGCTCAGGTCAAAATATTTCTAGACTCTAATGATCATTCCAAACATGTCATTGTCTTTAGCAGCTTACTACAGATAAGCTTTAAATGGAAAATTAACAGCTCCTCTGTAAAAAAATAGAACTTAGTCTGCGCAACTTGTAAGAGGGCTGTCTACTGATAGTATATGTAGTTTTCTAGTGACTTTCACAGTTTTCATGCCACTGAACCCAAGTGAAAAATGCTGTAGAAATGCCAGTTAATTGAAAGTACAAGTAGGCTATAGGTAAGTGAAAACAGCGCTAACCTCAATCCCAGCTGGCATTTTACTCTATTTCCTGATTCCTGTTCCCACATGAGCACAGCACTGGGTTGGGGCCAAGAATTGAGACAGCATTTATTCTTGTGTCCACAGTCATTTAATTTACTAAAACAGAGTTCAGCTTGCCTTCTGAAGAAGCTCGTCAATAATGTTTTATTATCATCCTGTCATTTGATGCCTGTTGAAACCACCTTCTCCTTCCAAAGCTTTGCAATAATGAAGATTCCAATGTTGCTACTTTGTAGGTACGTGTAGCCTTCTTGACCTTAAAATGACCTCTTGTTTATTATGCTGTACTGAGTAAGAGCAAATACTCAGTGGGCAAAAAGACTAATTGCATCAGTTTGGTAATTATGAATACCACACTAAATAGCCCCCTGACTTTTCTCTTTTCAGGGATGAATTGTTCCAGTTAGTGCTACCCCTGAGGCATGTCTACATGAAAAGTGGGGTTGAGTTTCCTGGCTCCAATATTGTTGGAATTTGCAGTTCAAGTGATATCTAAGTATAGAGCTGGTATATCTCCCATTTCCAAAACTTTAAAGTTCAGAACCTTAACTTTTGGACCTTTTATAATTTTATATTTGTTAATTCAATAATTTGAAAATTCCATTGCTAAGTTGCTTTCTGTTACCTTTGATATTTGATTTCTTCATTGTTTTGTTATTGTTTTTTTTTCTTGTGTACAATTTAAATGACTGCATAAAACAAAACTGTTGCAGAGAATACATGTAGTGAGAGCCCCAACATTTGTATCAGTGCAGGCTGACTCTACCAGATATTACACAAGTTACTGTAATTGTATTTAAGTGATACACTTTTTATATTTATTTACTCCTTCATAGTCTGAAAAAATATTTCTGTTTGTAGACAGGTTATATTGTTAGGGTATTGTGTTTAAGCCATCTAAAGTACTTGTGTGTGCCTCTGAATAGGATTGTGTAATACATGTTTATAAATAAAAATAATGTATTTCTGGAAGCTTAGATAAATAGTTTAGCTGTTAGATGAACAACTAAAACTTGCTTTCTGCATGCTGTGCATTTTATCTCCTATTGTGTATCTTCTCTGAAAAGCAAACACCTTTTCACCCAAATCATTTATCTCACAGTTAAGTCTGTAGGTGTGACCTGCTGAAGAGCATATATTGACAAAAAAAAAAACCTTTTTCCGATTATGCTATGAAATACATAGGACTTTGTAATATGCAGGTCATGATAAGTAATTAAGTTGATTTTTAACAATAGTATGTTGTGATAGGACAGCAATAAACTTAGCAGCTCTGAAAGTAGGTCTGTTTCTGACTATAAGTGTGTACTTCATGTGCATATCTTGTGAGTCTGTGATCTGATGTCCTTATATTTGTTTAATTTTACCTATTTTTTTGTGACTGAATTTGCATTTTTCCCATGTTTTGTAGTTCACATAGGCATTAGATAATTGTCAGGTTGATACGGTCCTTTGGAACAGTTTTTCCTCTGCCCATGAAAACAATTGACACTTAACACTGTTGTAGATCATTGTGAGTTGTGTGTGCTCATTTATGCAGAGAAAAGAAGTTCCTGATAAGCAGGTTTGTATCTTTTATGAGCAAACATGGTGTTGGCTGAAATGGGAATTTCCTGCAAAGTGTCATTTTGATCTATGATTCCTCAAAGTAATGAGAGCAGAGAATAAAGCCACAAGAAACAAACTAACGAGAACAAAACCTAGCTGTAATAAGAGACCAGTAAGAACAGGATTTAGATAACTCCAGCTTCAAAAAATCTGACAGTTTAATTAAAATTCTTATTGGGAACACTAGGTAATATAGCTTTGTGTTTAATAGAGTATTTTGCAAAACAAGTGTGTGATTATATTTCAATATATGAATTAATTGGTTCCTGGCTAACAGAATGACTGAGATGAGACATTTGTGCCACCATCCTGCACTATTTGGTGTCTTGCCATGCTAGAGGTGCAATAAGATGGCGGTCTAATTTTGCATGACCAGTCTTACAAAGTTGAGCTATTTCAACGTTTTGCTAAGATTTTTGGGTGCTACTGAAACAAGGCTGAAGCAGTGCATACTTCTAGTTAAGTCTAGAGCTGTATGTCATGACAGGAAGAAAAAAAATTAAAGAAGACAAGATAATTAGTGGTTTTGGTCTTACTGACACAAATCAAATATGTGCATATTTGTCTTAAATGTTTTTAATTAAAATGGGCTGAATGTCACGTAGGATTCATTTGGAATGTATAATGAGAACCTTTTTTAATAAGAATATTGATAGTTTCCCTTCAAACCTCATAGACAGTTGTTTCCAAGCTTATCTTTGCAAAGGTCATGCAAAGCCTAGTGTATGTCTTGCTTATCTCTTACATGTTGTAGTGCTTCAGAATACTGCATGACAATCATCTATTTTACACCACTATGAATTAATCCAGCTTTACAGCTAGGCTGAAAGAACAGAGGCAAAGTTATTTGCTCAAGGTCATCCAGAAGATTATTGGCAGAGCTAGGATTAAAACTTACTTTTTAAATCCTAAAAGATAAGAATTTGTAACAGGTCCTGAGAGGGGGGTGAGATGGGATGATGGTGGTGTCTCTTATGGATTTTAGCAAATTCAGACACTTTCTTGTAAGCTTGCTTCTGTCCACAGAGTACCGTGTACACATACAAGAAAAGAAACATAATTTTTCTTCTCTTTTGTCTTTCCTCTTTAATTTGTGGTACTGAAGATTAAGTGTTAGGGCTAAATTCTTCAAGTCTTCCTTTCTTATGCCCCTGGTAGGTAGGTCCCCTTGGAATTCATGTTTGCATAAATGGGAAGTGCAAAAACTTGAGTCTGACTGAAAAGACATATTTATGTATGCTTTATTTTGCAGTTTTTTCATGCCCTTTGTCCTGTCTGGGTTTGTTTGGTTATGGCAAATTCTTTCTTTCTGTCCTGTTTACCATGACCTGACCCATTCCAGTTGCTGCTTCTCCATCTCCCTGTCTCTCTGTCTTTGCTGAAGAGAACGTTTCCCCCCCCTCTACCCCTCTCAGTCTCTAGGTTCCTATTGCTTGCTTTTTCTCTTCACCTCTGATGTGCTCCCCAGCCCAGAAACCCTGGTGAACTTTCCCTGAGCCACAGCTGCAGCCTTACCCGGGCCCTCACAGCACCTGGGAGCATCAGAACTGCCTCCAAGAGCAGCACCTCTGTGGTGGTGTCATATCAGTGACCGTGAGCCCTGCTGCTGGCCTGGTGACAAACCCTGGCCCGCTGGAGCTGCTGCTTGGCCTTGTTGCATCCCACAGTTCAAGGGTTTTACCCCAAAAAGTTCTTTATTCTGTCTGTGGACAAGGTGGTAAAAGAGGATCCTCAGAAAAAGGAGCTTTCAGGCCGAATGATAACGTATCACGTTCCGTGTTAGGCTTTGTATCACATGCTCTTACCGCTGTTCCCTTCTCCCTCTCCTGTTTTATGACCTATTTTAAGCTTATAATAATAGTAACTTTACACTGAGTTTATAAGCTTTTATTGTGATTCTAAAGCACTTAAGCCAGTGAGGTCCTAAACCTTGACTTGAGGCTTTTAATTATGGTTCCAGCAAGCACTCCTTCAGTAGCTGACAGCTTACCCAGCCAGGATCACTGCTGCTTCGGGGTGATGGTTTTCTGCCCTTTGCTTAAGAAGCTGTTTGGGTCATAAAGAGAAAAATAGGGAGAGAAGCATTCTGGGTCATCTTAAGAGAGAAAAGAGCATTCTGTACACCGAAAAGTGCTATCCCACCCATTTTTACAAAGTTTGTGATCTCTTTGGGCTCTGTTGGGGACATCCAGGGGCAGAGCAGTTGCTCCTGTCTGGTTTTCATCTCTCGTGCATGATTTCTTCAGTGCATCCTTTGCTGCAGCCAGCTTTGCCACAGCACTTGTTGTTGTGGTCTGTGCTGCACAAATTTGCTACGGGAGCTGGGCATTACTTGGCCATTAGGATGGTTGGTTCCATGACATGAGTTGGGTTTTCCTCTCTCTTTGCGATGCTGGTTCTGCTGGGGGTTGGTTGGTCTTGTATGGCCTTGGTGCTGGTACCCACCCAGGCAAACTTGCAGTGAGGGCTGGGGGTCTATTCACTGACCCACAGGATGCTGTACAACACATCTTGTGTGTGGGACACCCCCTGATGCTGCTGCAGCCCGGGCTTTCCTTTCCCTTTGGCTGAGGCCAGGAGGTGAGCGCGGTGCCGAGAGGCGGTTGGAGCCTGCAGAGCCCCTGGGGGTGAGGTGGTTCATGGATCCCGAACCGCAGCAGTGTGTGAGCAGGAGCGAGGAGCTGGCGTGTGCCAGCTTGTGCGTGCGCCTGGGCCCGGGCGGGCGAACCAGCTCCGGAGGAGGTTGTGGGGTGGTTGCATCCAGTGATCCCATTCCATGGCTTTGGTGGGAACCTGGTTTGCAGCCTTTGGCCTCGTCTGCCCAGCTGTGCTGGCAGCCTCTGGAGGGAGGCACAGGGCACTCAGCTGCAATGAGAGTCCAAAGAGAGCGTGTTCAGTTTCCTTTCTCTCTGCTCTTAAATCACTGCTGCTTAGAATCATTTGAGCAGGTGATTCAAGAAACATGTAGAAACTCAGGGAATAGCTCCATGTTAGCAGAACAAACCTCTGCCAATTTGATTAGACTGTTAGAGTATTTTTTTCTACCTTACATTAAAAATTCAGTGGTTCAATGTACAATCAGTTGCAGAACTACCGTGTTTCTTTCCTCCTTTAATGGTCCTTGCATTTCATTTTAAACAGTGATTTGCAGTCCCACCACAGTCCCCAACTCAGGCTTTTTCCTCCTTGTGTCTGCAGCCTCAGAAGAAACTCAGGTCTTTGAAACTCCATTTTAATCGTGTTCTTCCTGTGCTTCTGGTCCCTCTCCTGTGGGACACCTTCCATTAGACTGGGTTGCCCCAAGCCCTGTCCAGCCTCGCCTTGAACGCTGGCTGTTCTGCAGTGTTCAAGCAGAACACGAGCGGCTCTGCACACCCAGGATTACAAGTGGTCTCGCCTCAAAGATGGCACGGTCTTGGCATTAAACCACCAGCCACTGTCAGAGCGAGGGGGCAGTGTGAGAGCTCTGCTCAGAGCAGGACCGTGGGGCACGTCTGTGTCACAGTGATGTTAAAAGTAAAGACGACGCTGCCCTGTGAAGTGAGGATGGTTTGGATGCGCTGAGGCTCCTCGTTCGTCAGTAGACGTTGAAAGGAGGAAGGGTGTGTGTGTGCTGGGGGAGCGGGCGCTGGCTGGGCTCCAGCGCAGATAGCTGCCGGAGGAGGATGTGCGAGCTGCTGCTCAGGCATCCCGGAAAACTTAGGGGAAGCTGCTGAACGAGTGCGAGTTCTCACTTTTAATCAGTGCCTGAGCGAGCGGAGCACATCTGCTGCGCTTAGAGACGCTGCTCTGGAGCCCTGCTGCAGCTATCCCAAAACCATCGCTTTCTGCACCAGCTGACCTGTAGTTACGTTATCATAGGGACTGCTGCTTCGCTCCCCATCGCCTCCTCCTGCCCCCAAGTGTCTGCCGCGCCATTTCTTTCCGCTGTTTAGGTGCGATAGGTCCATAGTTTGACCCAGGTACCCTTCCCCTTGGGTTCTCCCAGGTAACCTTCTCCTTGCTTTGCCCCGGTGGCTGCTCCTTGGGTGACAAAGGCGGTGGGTTGTATAACCGCGCTGAGCTGAGCAGTGCAGATGGCTGGCGGGCAGCCCGCTCCGCTCCGGCTCGGGGGCCCTGGGGAATGCCTGCACTTGTAATAAAACGTGGGCTTGTTTTTAATTAGAACCATCATTTAGTTGGGCTCGGGGCGGCAGAGGAGCAGGACCCGTGCTGAGGATTGAAGCCCCCGACGCTTCACTTTTGATGGATATTTCCATTGCTTTTAATCAGGCTCAGGCACTGGTGTGAGTTCTGAGACGAAATTTATGTTGGAGGAAAGACAGGGAAAGAGAAGGAGGGAGCTGAAGGGGGGCTCTGAGGGCAACGCATGAGTTCAGCGCTGAGCAGTAGGTTGGGAGGGAAGGAAGGAAGGAAGGAGCTGCCAGGGACCCAGGGCCACCCTCTTCCAAATGAACAGCCCTGGTCTGAATGACATAAACCAGTGTTTCACAGTGGGTTTCTGCTGCCCTGCCAAGTCTTTCACTTGGGAAGGAAAGCATAGCTTCTCCTTCCCTCCCCCTGCAGGGATGTGGGCCGGGAAGATCTTACTCCTATCTATGTTGTTCTGGCTGGAAGAGCAAGGAAGGTTATTTCTAGCCACAACACAGTGTAGTCTAGCTCTGAAAATCCTGCCTGTAGTATGAAATCCTGGCTCTGGGACAGAAATAGAACAGGGTTGATAAGGCAGAGCCAGAAACAAGGGCTGATTTCATCAAGGTTGCCAGGTGTCCTGCTTTTAACAAGGAAATACACTTTTTGTACATGAGCCTTCCTGCTCTGTGCCGTGCTGGGATCCTGCTGCTGGACTGTGTCCCAGCATAGCAGCTCTGCAGTGGGGTGCCAAGAGTGCTGGGGCATCAGGTGCAGAGGAACCTGCCTGGCGCCGTGTGGACCCGTGCCCATCTCGCTCATCTCTTTTTATCTTTATTCTTCCTTTCCTTCCTTTTCTTCCCTCCCCTGTTGCTGCAGGGGGCAGGGTGTGTTGTGTACGCCCCTCCCCAGGCATGCCTATGCCATATCCCTATGGCTTTCCCATGCATGCTGTGGGAGATGGCTCTCTGCGGAGATGGGGCTGAGATCTCCATGCAGAACCTCTTTGTCGTCACCTTCATTGCAGTTCATCACAGGGGACTTTGTGCTGCCAAAGCTTGAAGTGGATGCAGGAGTTAAGTCTTTTCTGGCCTTTCCCTAAGAGCACCTGAGCACTGTGCTACATCATATCCTGCAGGGATTCGTGTCTGGGCTTTGCAGGATCGTTTTCATAAACCTTTTCCTTAGTGGTTGTTGCTTCCCAGGCTTCCAACTCCTTGCATAGGATTGGAAACAGATTCTCCAGGACTGATCTTGATGTGTTTCAGGTTCTGTTGTGCTCTGAAGGGGATGAGATCTGAATCTGGACTGTGGAGAAGTAATCAGGTGGTGGCTGGTGTCCAAGTGAGGACACTCAGAGAAAAGGCTTGTTCCAAGTGGATGTTCTACTGCCCCTCTCACATAGGGTAATTGAATGGGTAGGAAAAGGGATGTATAAGAGCCCCAGCACGTGGTTCCTGCTGTGGGGCTGAGCGAGCCCTCGTGCAGTGGCCTTGGCAGCTTTGGGGTGTTCAGGGTGCTGCAGACACCACCCTGCCTCGCTCCATCTGAGTCAATCCGGTGGCTGAGCTCCAGTCCACAGCCTGGTTTGCACTGCACGTTCCCTTCTCGCTTATGAAAAGGTTGCAAAACACCCATGTGAAATGAGTGCTCCTCCTGCCCGGGTCTTCACAGCCTGCCCTGGGTGGCTGGCGAGCCAGCCGGGCTACCAGTTCTGAGGGCACATAAAGCTTTCTGTTTATGCGCGTTTGGCTTGTGCATCTTCTGAGCTGAAAGTTGAAAAACTCGTTCATGGTTGTTTTGAGGATCTCTGCATATGAATCACGAGGAAATTGCATAACTGCAGCATTTCCTCCCATTGCTCAGGGCTTTCCAAACCCCGCGCTCCTCCAGGGAGACTGAGGAAATCTGGCAGGACCGGCCCATTCTGACAGCGGTTTCAGTCTAAATGGAAAGTCTGGGTTGAAGGGTAGGTCCCGGCACTGGTAAAAGGAATGGAAGGTGGAACGTTCCATGCCTGGGCATGACTGAAATGGTGGGTTCCTCCTCAGATGGAGATCCCTCTGCCAGTGGCTGCTGTTGCCTAAGGCTTTCTAGAAATCACTGCCACCTCCGAGCATCTAGGCAATTCTTTCCTCTAGATTTTAGCCATTTGGACAGACTTTCCTGCCCATGTTGGAACCTGAAAGATTTTGGGAGCTGGGTTTTGTGCTGGGCTCTGTGCAGCCTTCAAGGGATACAGCTTAGGTTGGACCCTTCCGAGTTTTAAATAAAACCCTGCTTTGTGTATGAAATGCAGCATATTCAGCTACAGGATGCGTGCACAAATGCAGTTGCGTGTGAGAGCACAGTTAATACACTGCGGAGGTTAATAGACACCATGGGCAGGAGCGTGAACCCTGAAATGAGGAAACAAAATTACTCAACATCATCTTTTCTCAGTTCCCCTTCCAAACCCCAGCTACTTCCTTTTCCTTTTCTTCTCCCACAATCCAGTTCCATCCCAAACCACCCACATACCTGATTGTTCTTTGCATGCTCATGTGTATGATTTATGTAGGAGCAGGCTGGAAAGCTGATGGATTGGGTTCTTGGTCTCTCTGTGCACAAGCAGAGGGTGCCATCAGACTCTGAGTGGTGGCTGTAGAATTGTTCAGTAACAAGTTGTAAATGCCTTGGTTTTGCCTCCAAATCACAGTGATTCTGCAGAATTTAAGCAGCGTTTGCTCCCACTGGAAAAAGATAGAATCTGATTTTATTCAGAATGTTTGACCATCTACAGCATGAATTTAGAAAACTAAATTGAAGGCATCAAGGGCTGCAAATGTCCTAGGTTAGTGTGTATTCTTTTCTATACACATCACTTCTGAAACTTCCTAATAAACTTATTTTGGCTCTGAAGATATGAATAAATGGGAATAGTGAGAGTGTGATGTTTAAGCGAGTGCAGTGCTGCAGGGCAGGGATTTGGCTCCCAGTTAGTCACTGGCCCCGGTTGCCTGAGCTCTATCACTGTGCCTGCTCCCACCCATGGTATGTGGGACGCAGGCTCTTCACCTCTCAGCAAAGCTTTTTGCTTTCAGATTTCCTCCCCTCTGTCAGTGACTAATACTGAGAAGTGAAAGAAGCTTTTTAGTTCATGAGAAGCTTTCTGGGTTTAGGTCTGTTTTCTCCAGAGCGTGTTAACAACAGGAAAATGGTGTGTGTGTGTATATAAAAACACCCGTATTTCATGGTATCTTATCATCTGGCTCTGTGCTGGGTGATGTGTGTCTGCAGAGCTGCTGCCCGTCCCCTCCTGTTCTCAAACCTCTTGGATGTTAAATGTGGTCACCCTGCGAGGTGCAGCCACACTGTCCCTTTGCACTCGTGCTGGCACTATTGTCAGAGCCCTGTACCACCCCGTGCTCACCGTGGTCTCCCCAGCAGTGCTGAGGTTCTGCATACATTGAGGTTTGCTGTTCTGGACTGGGTTGTGGAGCTTGCTCACCAGTAGTAGGTGGCTTGCAGAGCATGTTGTGCATGGGGAGGGTAGGGCCTCCGCTGCTCCCTCCCGTAGCAGAAGTGATTTGATTTATAGTTGTTTGTAGTGCTGTAAGGATGAACCGACAGCACAGTGGTGTGATGGAGCTACAGGGAGGATGGTGCAGGGGAAACATGCTCCTGGCTGCACAGTTTGTAACTTCAGTTTTGTCAGTAATCGATGGAGACTTGGGTGTAATGAATAGTAAGAACCTCTTTAATATGCAGCACCCTTTTACAGGGAGGGAGGTTGCTCCATCAACTGACTGACTTGCATGTGAGGCTTAATGTTGAAAAGCATCTTTGTGTGTTAAGCCCTGCAGCAGACCTACCTTTAAGGAAGGTTGGATGGGGCTTGGAACAAGCTGCTCTAGTGGAAGGTGTCCCTGCATGTGGCAGGGGTTGGAACTGGATGAGCTTTAAGGTGCCTTCCAACCC
>JANHGB010008082.1:0-25935 GCA_026283785.1 Coracopsis vasa
TCCCGTCATCTTCAGTTGAAAGATCTAGCAGCGTCTCATAAAATGCTTCATTGTAAGGTCCATCTATCTGCAACGTACTTCTAAATAAATTTTTAAAAGAAGGTTTACAGACAGCTAAAAAGATTTACAGGTTTTCAGTCACGTCTTTCCTCAGCAGCCCAGAAACTCCAATTAGAACAAACAATAACACTAATAAACATAGCAACAGGTTAATACTCAAAGATCTAACACCATGACCAGGACCTGTTATTCTCATATCACTCAAGGCTTGCTGCTGCTTAGGACTTGAGCTGTTTGGTTTAGGTATTTTTAAAGACGGATCACTGTTAATCCACTGCCACCTGTGCACCACTACAAAAATGAGTAAGTTTCAAAACATTTAACAGAGCCTTGCTGAGCATACTGAGGGTACACTCCTCTGGCAAGGCTGCTCTGCCCCTGCTTCATAGTGTGGGCTCACAAGGGGGTGGTCTGGCCTCCTGGCTTCCTTCCTTTCCCTGTTGAACACCTGACCTCTACCTGGAAAGCAGAGCCCGTAAAAGTGAGGTGTTCAGCACACAAACACAATACAGACAAAAGAATACCTTTACAACTTATTTAAGGTTATCAGTATACAAGTAAGCCGCACTGCAAGTGATTTAAGCAGAACTTGAGGCCAACCCTGTTACCTATAGAACAACCTTTCAACTGCACGAGGAGCCCAAAGACCTGAAGGAGCTCAAGCAGAAGTGGTTTGCACGTGAAGCCAGAGTGCCCTCGTGTGAGCAATGGCAGAAGTACAGGCAAGCCACAGCCCAGAGTGTAAAGCAGCATCCAAGTCAAAGCTTGTTACAGCAACTATTATTGCAACTAATAAGCTTTAATTGAGAACAAATTTAGCAGCTTGCAATGCCCAGTATTCCCTTATTTCTTCACCAGGCAAGAAATACCATAAAATAAAGATTTTTGTGCCTCAAGCATGGTTTGAACACTTGCAATGTGGGTTACAATCTGCCATTTGGAGCTATTCATGTCATGCAACAAGGGCAGGCAGATTCAGAGCTGCTGCAGGGCCTTGCAGGCACAGGCTAGATTGTTGCTAAATATGAAATTCAGGGGTTTAAAGGGCAGGTTATAGGTAGCCCAATATAGACTTAGGAATGACTAAAATCATTATTGCTGCAGATGCAGTTCTAGCTCCACAGGTACCAAAGGCAGAAGAAACCATCCATCTTACTCTGTATTTCTTCAAATATAGAGCCTCCTCAACTAAGGAGCAGGGCATTGTTCTCTCTTACTCTGCTGTGAACTTCCTGTAATCATTATGTAAAAATTCAGGCCAAAGTGAGTAACATCAAAACTTTTTAACAATAAAGCTCATCTTTTATGTTACCTGGTATTTCAAGTTAGAAATTCAGAACATGCAATCCACGAAGGAAGCCTGCATATGACATAACAACAGCCAGTGTCTGCACAGAGCCAACCTTGTCCGTGTACCTCCTTAACCAGAACTGAAAGGAAAAGCCATTTAAGTCTTACCTCTCTTCAGGAAATTCCTCTAAATACTGTTCAACTCTACTGTACAAAGGATGGAGTCCTTCAATATCCAGCATATCCAGCATCTGAGCCTGAAGGGTTTTATAAAGGAGACAACCCCTCGGTAAGCCAGAGCTTTCCAATTTGTGTTTACCTAGAAGAAAATGTATGTTCAAATAAGACAGACACAAGTGACACTCTTTAGACCAAGGCAGGGGGACACAACCCCAAAACACTTCAGTTCTCAAACACCAATGTGCCAGGTGCATGTGTACTAAATGGCACATTTGCACAGCATTTATTCTGAGTGCAGAATAAAACACCTGGTATACAACTCTACAAATTGCTCAAAAAAATTAAGCACCCAAACCCCACACATTTCCACTGCAATCTACTTCCTTGAGTCTACAAGAGACATTTGTCATGAGTTTGAAGCCACCACAAATTCACTTTCAGCAATATGAACTGTTCGCAGAAAATAATCTAGCATTTCAGACACTGGATCTTTTTAATCTAGTATGATATGTATGAAAGATACAGCTTTCTTTTTAATTTAGTATGATAGTATGAAAGACAGTATTTGCTGTCATTTCCATAAGACAGCTCTTTATCCACAACAAAATCAACCAGCAATAAAAAAAGACCTTCTTCAAAAGCAGCATAAGAAACATGCTGGTTGTGTAATTAGGGTAACTACCAGTATCTTGAATAATTAGAGCTTTACAAAACTTATGCACTCAGGAGTTATTATTTACAGTTTTTCCACTCGCTTCCCATTCCTTTTCCCTCCAGTATTCATACCTTTCTCTTCACCAGGAGAAGAGTAGAAGAAACTGAGCTACATCCTATCTGTCAAGGGCTGATAGAAAGAGCAGGGAATGGCAAGAAACAGGTGTCACATAAACCAACCAAAGCAGCCAGGCTGCATCCCATACAACATCAAATTCCCCACTTGTTTGAAATATCTTCGATGGTTATCAACTCAAACTGGTATTTCCTTCCATTTTTCCTCTACCATCTCCTGAATTTCTTTTTATCCCTGTCATTAGGTACAGTGCTAGCAGCGCTCACTGCAAGGTTATACTAAACCCAATTATCCAGCAGTTACACAGATTGGAATTCATTTTTTAAACTTCAAGAAAACTCCACTGTTTCCCTTCTCACATCACTACTAAGCAGCAAAAGAGAGGCAAAGATCTGAATAATTACATGATGACAGTTAATTACTGACAACATTTAAGAAATTGTTTCTTACCATTTCTCACTAGCTCCTTATTAAATGCACTTGCTTCACAGTAGCTTCTTCCTTGTGAAATGGGAACTGTCTTCATATCACCTGCCCTGCAGGCATCAGTACTACTTAGTAGCATCATAGTTATAACATGGATTAGTTCTTTAACAATTGTCCTTGTGCAGTGTGGTCCACTGACCAACCCATTGGAAGGAAAAAAGAAAGGTTTTAAGTGACGAGCAAGTTCATTCCAGTCAGAGACACAGTCCTGGTCATCTTTACAGCCATAAATTAGTTCCCCATTCTGCAAACAAGGAGAGGAAAAAAATAATAGTATTTAGGTACTTCATGAAACCCAATTATTCATACTTGGTTAATCAAGGCATCAGATTTAATATTTTAAAGCACATAGCACAGAAAAGTGTTACTAGTTTAAAAGTCTGCATACAAACACACACATTCTCAATCTCCTATAAATTTGCCTTCTGAAGTTTGATCAGATACCACAGGTAACAACCTTTGAATTAGGACCAAAAGCCCATTTAAATCAAGTGCTACTTTCCCAACTTAACTGTAAGTAATCAGAACAATAAAAGTGAACTGATATTAAAAGTGAACTGATATTGAGCACATTCTCCTTTCACTTCTTTCTGAATAATGTCAACAGTGAAAAAGCACCACGTCAAGCAACCTTCTTCTAAAAGCCAGACTGGAAAATGGAATGCTGTAATAAGGGACGTAAAAGGTGTGATAGTTACCTGTACTAATAGAAAAAATAGGAAAGTTCATACAGGTTTAAGAAATTCAAATAGTTGGTTTAGTACTGGAAGTGAATTGTAAAGAATATTTCCTAGAATTATCTGAAAATCTGCATAAGCCATCAGTTACTGCTTTGTATTTTTCCTACATTAATGCCATAGAAAAGTTAACTTTTGCTTTCCTGAGGGAGGCATGCTGTGCATTTGGCCTGCATGAATGCCATAACAGTAATTTAAATTAAAGTATTTGCAGCAACATGCAAAGTTCTCTACCTTCTTCCTTCTGAAGCAGCACAAAGTTTTACAACTCTGGTCATCTCTGAAAGTCACTGTCTATTAGTTGCGCCTTGGTGACTCTTTCAGACTCACTAGCTCTAGGAAATGATCACTTACCAGTCCTAGCTTGAAATCTAACTAGGAATTTTCCTGTTTTCTTCTGTTGGTGGGATCCAGTAGTGATGGTGCTGATTAGGAAAGTCTGAAGTAGGATCCTGACTGTTCAGATCCTGAAGTCAAATTGCTTAAAAGCCAAGGCAAAAAGAAAGCAAGCAGAGAGATTTGACTGCTTTACCTTAAATATTTTCAAGTTGTTCTGTGGCTCCTGTAATAAGCTCTTCAAAGCAAAGTGCATTCTCTGTTTATTTCTAGAGGGGGAAAAAAAAAAAAGTGTATTTTATCACAGCCCTTAGATGTTTACACCCCTGCCTGGAGGGCTCTATGGAGTCAGAACTGGCACCTGAAGCAAACACACTCATTAAGCATGTTGCTCACACTGAAGTCACTTTAAAGTGACTGTTTGCAAATGGGACTTCAAATCTGAGTACTAAACAGCTCTTAGGTTTATTGTTATGTAGCAAAAGGCACTGGTGCATTAATAAGCAACTCTCAGTTCTTGAAATAGGTGTAAAGAAATTTACAGTGAATGTAATGAATCTGCTGTATACCTCAGATAAACAGGCATGGATCATCCTTAATACTAGAGTGAAAGTCAAGGTAATCTGAGACAGAAATCTGTAACACAGATTTTTTTGGGGGGAAAACAACACAAGAATCAAGTTACATATTTCCTTACCCTGAGAAGAGGTCCAATGGGCAGTATTTACTTGGTCGCTTCCATTTTCCATTTGCTACCTGTTGAAAAGCCACACCACTTGTTAATCTCTCTTTCTGCAGTAACTACTCAGTTATTTTCACGGTCTTCAGAAGTCCCATGACATTTAAAACCCTTTGAATGTAAAATGCATAACCACTGTGGGTCTTCCTGGTCGTATTTAACTAAAGTCACTCAAGTTGCATTTACAAACAGAAAGCGCAGCAAAAGGTCACACTAAATTATAGCAAGGAATATTTACAGGATTTGCAGCACATAATGGACATCAGTCAAATGGATTCCCTGTGCATGAGGTGCTGTTATGAGCTACAGAATACCATGAATCACCGTGCATTTGGTGAGCTGCACTTGAAAAGAAATTTGACATCTGAGTTTACCCAATCAACAGTGTTAATAGTCCTCAAAGGCTGATATTGTATTTGTTTGCTTCTAGCTTCCCACAGAACTTGTTCCATCTCTCACTAAACAGATTCACACCCAGCAACTCCGATGTGTATCCACCTACTATCTTTAGTCATATCAGAAATTTAAGCAAGTTTCAACAGGGAAGCAAAACTGGAATAGCAAATAAAGCACAGTACAGCCACAGGAAAGCATGATGACTTAAATTACCTTTAGATGCTGATGCATACAGTAACGACACACCTTGTGCTTTATCTCCTGTGAAACGTGGCTGGAAAAAGGAATGAAGCCACACTTTGGCTAAAACAAACAAAAGATTACATATGTAAGTGTATTACTTTATAGAAATGTAAGGGCACACAATATGCAATTTTTTCCAATTAAAGGAAAATTAAAAAAATACACTAGTCAACATCCAACACTTAACAGCTGTATAGTATTCCCAGTTATTTTAGAGTCCTCACTTAAGAAACAAGGACACACAAAACTGCTGTGGCCTGCAAAAAAGCCTGGTAAAACTGGGGTAATTTCCCACATTTTAAGAGATCGGGAACTGGAAGAGAATGGGGAACATTTCATGCAATGAATCACAGTGGAACCAGTGAGCTCTGCCTTACCCCACTGCTGCATTCATTTGCAACTGCTCTGGTCAGTAGGTACTTAAACCAGACCCCCAGAAGGATCTTCTCCTACTCCGTACCTTTATCTCTATGCAGAGGATCGGCCGGTGTTCCACAAAACAATAGGTCTGCAGCCTGGTCAGGTTAGGAAGGCACATGGCATAACCACTAAGAGTGTCCATATCTTTATCACAGCGAGACTCTGGGGGAAAACAAAAAAACCCAAACAAGCAAGAAAATTAGGTGTGTGGATTTTTAGTTACTCTGTAGTTATCTTTTTCACCAGGTGGGGTGGGAACCAAAAAGAAGAAAGACAGAACACATGTTAGCAGGCTTCAGCCACTTTAAGCACTTGCATAAATTTGTCCTCCCCATTATCAACAGCCATTCTCAGCTTCCTCAGCACTGCCACACAGCACTTGAGGCACAGTGTGTCTCAAGAGCTACTTTTAGTGCTTGGATCCCAGCTCATTCCAAGAAGGGTATCAGTGAGGCCTGAAACAGCAGGGGAGTGCATTCAGTTGGCCAACAACAGGTAAAGAAATTACTGTATTCAAAGACATGAAGCTGCATCAACTACCATTCTTCAGTCTAGTCAAGAGGAATCTGGGAGAACTGCAGGAATATCATCAACTGTTTAGAAGTTCAGGAGAAACTGTAAATCTAAACAGAACCTGCAAGTGGCTTTGCTCAACTCCTCAGTTATAGAGTCCCACGCCAGCCACTGCAGTGTTCATATCGGAACAGTAATAGGTAAAAAGGAACACAGAAGGAACAAAAGTTAGCATCCCCCCCCTTGCAACTTCAAACAAGAATTTCCTCTGCTACAACCACCCCTTTAAAAATAGCATTTTTAAATATCTTCCAAATTAACAATCCTGAGAAGAAACAAAGTAGCAAAATTATTTCAGACTAAGAGGCATTACGTAGATAAAGCCCATAAGTAACCTCCCTCCACACGCATCCTTAGGGACAGGGAAAGGTCTGCAAGGTTTTAATCCAAATTTAACAAGAACATACACTCCCAGATTTTTAAATATCTGTTACTACAGAGACACAGAACACGTGTGTTCTGTTATGGTTTCCACAGCTAACAAAATATTCTGAAAAACATACAGTTTTGAAAAAAATAAAAAATAAAAATAATCTCAACTGAATGAAAATGAAGCCTCGTAAAGCATTAGCCTGCAGCTACATGCTGTACTTGACTAGGATGTGCAAGAAGAAACTTCACTAACAAAATGCTGGGGTTTGGTTTTCTTATCTTAACTGACGCAAAAGTACATCCACGTTCAGCTGAAAGACACTTGTCAAACCAGACAGATCCAGAAATCTGAAGTATTAGAGAAGGTCTTGCATGACTTGGGCTTATGTGAAAAGTAATAGTAAAGAAAATCCTTTCCTCAAAGTTTAAAAGAAAAACTCCTGTTAAAAACCAGTGAGATCTGCAGTTGTAAGGCACCTGGACAGCTCCTGACAAACACGTTTCTTCCTCTAAAGAAATCCCCAGGAGCCGCAGACACAAAAACTTTAACTGTAAGAAACAAAACCAAATTCCCTCATTCACTTCTACCAGGACTGCTGATTTTGTAACTTTTATTAGACACTACTTACTTTGCTTGCTGATTTCTGGCACTGTGGAACTGTTTCTTAAAAAGATGAGGACAAGTCAGCAACAGAGTGTCCTGTGCTCACTATATGTAAATTAATCTAAATTTTCCCTGGATCAAAGGCATTAAAGTACTGTCTACAGTACTTTAATACCATATTTTTCTTCAAGGAACTTTGCTAAAGCAGGAGTTTCTGGCTGTTTTCCAGAACACTAAGAACCTACCATGAGCAACTTCTCATTGCCCTTTTTAGAGCTTACACCTCAATGTACTTTTAACTATACATGAAGAATGATCATACAGGTGTTGCTGACTAAGCATGACAACACCAAGTTCTGTAGTGCTTCACTTCACACCAAACACAGAGATTGCTAAACTGTGAGTCCTGCAGCATGCTCAGTAAGGTTGCACAAGGTCAGTGCACCCTTCCCTTCATATACTTGTCCCCTTCAATCCCCCCTGTCCAGGGAACTTGTGCGTCACCTCTAGATAGAGACTCCAAAGTACTATGTAAAAGCTGGGAGAAATCAAGCACTGCTCCATGTCGCAGGGACGCTCACTGAGCTTCAAAGGCAGCACAGCCTATAACACCATAAGCCCTTGGAGCAAGACATGCCCAGCGATCAGGACAGAGACATGGAAAGGTGGAACATTAAGCTGCACACTGCTCAAGTGCTATAACTCAAAGGATGCAAGATGCTTTATCCCGAGTAAAATACAAACATTGAAAATAAAACACTTCAGTGTGGAGTTTCTGAAACTCTTTCTCCCATAGCTCTGCTGCACAGTTCAGGAGAAGCAGCTGATGGAATTGAACCAATTATTTCAGGACACATTTTCCACCTCCCTCACGGACCTTTGCAAAGGACTTCACAGCAAGGTGAAAGCTTGTTCAAGAATTAACAAGCACAGGCTTACAGAGGATCCGTTTCTACCATTTGATGAAACTAACATGAGATGCAATTCTAGAAAACACATGGTTTTTCCACAACAAATTCTGAATTTGTCATTGTCTAAATATTAAAGTTCTCATATTCTAAGGTATGACGCTTTACAGATGAGGAAGGGTCTGTTTTTAATGCTATGTCTGGCACTTACCCGGCCTCTCTGGCTGAATTTTTAAACAGAGCTGTCTTACGAAGTCTAAAGGCAGTTGAATAATTTCCTATTAAAAACAAACAAAAGAAAACATTTCAGCACAAAAAAAAATAAGAGCCTATTTGGGGGTCTTAAAATGGCATACCAAAGTTCAGTGGATGTTATCAACTGAATATTAAGGTAAAGAGTCAGCAGCTTCCCCCCCTGATTAACCATCTGTATGAAGACCTGCACCTGCAATCAACTGCAGTACTTACTCCACTATGAAAACGAGAACTAATTTAAATAAATGCACAAGAGTATTTTCAGTGACAGTTTCACGTGCATGAAGAAACCTTCTACATTTTGTCCTTCTCCCAAAAGAAAAAGTTCCATTTCATCCAGTCTCAGGTCTCACTCCCAACCCTTCCAAGGCAGAATTGTGTAACTCAGCTTCTGGAAGATGCTGTAACTTCTCCACTCAGATATCGGATGTTCAGGTTAACTAGACCTAGCCACCCCAAAGAACAGAGTGAGTGACAAGGAAAAAGGTTACCTCTGGCTGCACAGAAACCTACACGGTTTACATGAACCAGATTTCTCCCCTTTTTTTGCAGTTAGTCTAAAAATCTCTTATGCCTTTAACCTCATGCAGGGCAAAGAAATGACCACTATTTCAGGCTACTTTTCATTAAAAGTAGCTATTTCAGGCTACTTTTCAGTGGTAGCCTGAAACAGCTCAGACTACACAGTACAATTCGATCATCTCATCAGCACAAAGCAGGATCTCTGTTTAGATCCAAAGGCTTCTTGTGTGTGTTTATCTTGCTTAGGAGTACCTGCAAGCCCTGTTAATTCCTTTTACTGGCATTCAGTGCTCCCCAAAACGCATCAGTGTTTACAATGCATAAGCCATTTATTTTAAAAATAAAACATTTACCCCATGGTGAACGTAGTTCTCCCCAAAGAACTGCTTCATGACATGTTTTCCAAAGTCTACGATGTTTTGCAGATGGTGTAGTATTTCCTCTGAAGTCTGGAAGACAGAAACAGGGTAATTTCACTATGAAATAATGATAAACGACACTCAGGAATAAATACACATACTAGTCAATGATTTAGCAAAGTAGTTTAATTGCTCTACTGAGTTTGGTAGGTCAGTGCACATTGAAATTAAACAGACATGCAAAATGTGCTACATTTGACTCCCTACTGCTACCTGAGGGGCTGAGATATAAACAGGAAAACAGTCAGAAAAGATCAATCTTAGATTTCAGGGGGAAAAGGACAGAGAGAATGAACAAGGTGGGAGAGGGGGAGATTACTCAACATCTACTCTGTGTTTGACATTATTCTTAAAACAGCTCAAGGAACTGTTAATAGTCAAGAGATGCAGAGCATGCCTTCCTACTAACAGGTTAAGTGCAGGTGAGGCTTTGAATGTTAGAAAGTATGGCACTTGGAGATTTGGAAGAGAATGGCCACAGAAAGTGAGCCACATCACAAACCTCTGCAGGAACAGGTACAGAACGTGCCATCTGTCCCATATTCTGCCCCAGACAATGAAAAATCTTACTATAATGTCATATTCTGTTAATTTTATGTTATGTGCCTATAAGGAAACATTATAGCTCTTCTATAAGTCCAAAATGCCTAGCTAGGTAGAAATGGAGCTAAATGAGTACTAGCAGGACTGCAACAGTAGCATATAGTCTGACTGTGAAAGACTTCTGCTCGTGAAGAGGCAGCAGAGAAGCTTTCCAACACTGTTAATCCCACTCCCAGCATACTCTGATTCTCTGCACAGTATTTTATTGTTACAATAGACAGTCCCCAAGCTCCTGCATGTCTTAATAACACAAAGCCTACAGCCTACCACTGTACACTATAAAGCACTGAACCATATAGATTTACTCTTGGGATTAAGTAACAGTGGAGGAAGAGAAAGTGCAGCACTCATGTCCAAGTTAAAAAAAAAATCAGAAAGGAAAAAGAACACAAGCAGGAGAATACAGAAAAAATAAACAGCAGAGTAAGAGAAAATAAAACACTAGGAAGACAACACTCAGATAAGGACAAAGTCTAGAGAAAGGAAGAAAGACAACACCCAACATAAGTTAAAATTGTTCATGGGTAGAAGGAGATTGTCACTACCTAGGCATTCTTTACAAACTTTGTTGTATAATTCCATCACAATAGGAAGGTTTCTTTTCTATCAAAAGCATGTGTTACCTAACAAGCTTACACAAGTTGTGTACAATTACAAAAGGTTTTGTTACTGTAACACAGGTCTGCTAAGACTACATCCCCAGTCTATTCTGCCTCTAGCAGGATTCAATTTCCAGACTGAAGCAGCAATACACAATGGTGCAGTACGTAATAATGCTTTACAGGAAGAAAACTGTTACTACAGTGATATACAGTACTATACAGCTGCTTCAGTAACATACTGTGCTACCCTGTTACTTCAGTATGCAAAGCATTAACCAGAAACCCAATCCTTTGCAGCAAGTAGGAAAAACACAATTTTTCCAAAGCACTTCATAGCATTTCTATCATTCTCTAAAGGCCAGGACAGTGCTTATTGTGTAAATGTCTGGCATATTGTATGTTGATTTGTTTCTCTGAACAGCTTTCCATGAATCCTTTCAAGGGAGCCAAAATAAGCTTGGAGTCTCTTCACAACAGGCAATCTTCCACTGCTTGAGTCTTAGAACAAAACACACACTGTGATGCCTGAGTAACTTCCTCAGCTGCGGTCATCTGGTCTTAAGAAGTATATTTGAGGAAAAATAATTAATAGGCAAGAAGATGTGCGAGCAGACCACCCACATGGGTATGCAAAAGGATATAGCCTTTTATTATTTGCTTTACATGCACATGTATATACATATTGGGAAATAAGCATTTCAGAAAATCAGGACATTTACTGCTGCTGCTACTACTACAAGGAGTGATTCACCAGTTAAAAAGATCAATACAACTTTAGAATTACAAACCAAGCTTATGACACCTGCTCACCTATTTTATAAACCCTGAACACAACAAAAACCACCTAACAGGCTACTGGAGCATCACCTTTCAACACTGCAAGACGCTCAGGTGAAAAGCTTTTGAAGGACCATCATTAATGCCAGTTTGTTTAGCAAAACACCAGAACTCATCAAATAGGTTCCCTAAAATCAGGCAAAAACCCTCAAAAAATTCATGCAGAACACTCATATACTAAAATTAGCAATATGCAATTAAAATAGTTCCATGAGTCCAGACACTTGACTTTCTACTCAAAAAATGCAAGCCCCAGAGTTACATTATTATTTCTCATTTTAAAAAAATAACAAAAAACACGGAATTGTAACAATAAGATTACAATTTGCAGTATCACCACCTTCTTTAACTACTAGCTTATCTAGTCTCAAATCCATAACCAAACAATATAAACCCAATGCAGTATCCAGACTTGTTAAACCTTTTCCAAAGGAGTGCAGCAGAAGAGACTGAGACCTAGATGATCTTAAGGTCCTTACCAACCCTAACTATTCTATGATTCTATGACCTGTTTGTCCACATCTGAATTTCAGTATGTGTCTTACTAGAAAATTCTGCCCCAACTGCTTCTTTCAGAGTTGTTTACATTGGATGAGCTACAATGTCATGCACAGATGTGCATGACACATATATTTATCCTAACTCATCTTGCACTAGTCAGGAATAGAGATTACACCTAAAAAACATTTTCCCCTCTACAGCACTGAAGAACCCAAGCAGCATTCACATATTAACAGAATGTCAGGCTCAGAAGATTTTGTTCTTGTGCTTCAGCATCCCAATTCAAAAAGCTATATGCATGCCACAAAAGCATTATCAACTTCAACATTGTGGTAGGTAATTGTGAAGTGTCACTTCCTGCCTGCCTTTGTGACCTCATCATACTTTGTCAGTTTTATTAAAAACAATTATTATGCAACAAAAAAAGAAAGCAAGCTGGTACTCAGCGGTTTCTTTTCTTACATAAATGGCAGTCAATTGACTTTTTACTTAAACTTGTAGTCTAATTCTCCCTTGCTATATTAAAACCTGAGATAGGCACTAAACAGTGCCTTTCTTCCAATCCACTGGCTTCTTCCTTGTTCTTGTAAAAACTCTAAACGTTCTTATCTTGGACTACTACAGAAGCACAGGATACATTTTTGAAATCCTGCCACTACAAACAGATCAAAAACTTAGCTGAATCACACTTTAGTTTTACCAGACTTTATTTCAAGTGAAAAACAGGCAGAAAGGCCACCAAACAACTCCTACACACACTACTGTGTTCATGGGGTTTACTTTCTGCTGATCTACTTTAGGAACTTCTCTTTTAAGTCTTGTTAAACTGAATGCACTTTGCATTCATCTTCCCAATTTAAAGCAAAATGCCCTTCCTGAACATTTACTTCACATTCATCCTTGCTCCTTTTTTCCTAAAATTAAGTACTCCCCCCTAGCTCCCAGTATAGCCAGAATCCTTTTTACATTTCTTTCTCATCAGAAATGCCTGCCACTGAACATGACAAAGTGGTTCAGAAGCTGCTGTAGCTCAAACCACTCCTCCCTGTAATCTCTCAGATAACACACCCTAAAGACTACTCATGAGGTTGAGGAAATGGCATAACTTGAACTTCCTGCCTTTTGTGCTCTTTTCTTTTTTCTTCTCCTTGGAGCACTTTTATTCTTACCCTCCACCTTTGGTCCATGATCATTTTATATCCCTGTTAAAGCAAATCTAAGGTAAATCGTTTCAGTTCCTTCTCAAGCAGAAAAACCTTCTGCCACAGCCCAAGAAACTGGTAGAATGTGTCCTGCCATATCCTTTTTGCAACAGACAGGATGCTAAAACCACTCACTAGCAAAGGCTATTCTGTGAATATTTCGTATCTTTGTCCAAATTCCACAGCTTTTTAGCTACTGAATAGGCAGTCCACAGCACACCTTTATCATGACACCAGTCCCGTGCTGTTCCTCTTTGATCCCACCCAGCAAGAGTCAGTGAGACTGCCATTTCTTCCTCAGCATCGCCACACTCCCATATGTAACATTAACACTTCCTCTGTAGCCAAAGCCATCCTTACAGGGATCGTGCCTTCTACACACTGCAGTCATCGAATCTGTCCCACACAAAGGTCTCCACATCAACAGTCACATAATCTTAGTTATGTAAGACAACCTCAAACTTCCTCCTTTTGCCAAAACTCCTGGAACACAGCCACATTGCAAAATAACCCCACGTTGAATCTTACCTTGTTCTGGTTTGGGGGGAACTTCAAAAACCGCAACACCACACAACGCTAAAGAAAGATAGGAAAGAATATGATTTCATTAGCATATAAGCACATGATAATTTCTACAACAGTGCAATTGTCTGATTTCCCAACCTACCTCAGCTGAAAAATTGAAGTTGGGGGGAAAATACGCATTCTAGATGGTTATTTCAGTCAACTTAAAATCAGATACATCAATGCCTGTTGTCAGATTTTGCATCACTTTAACAAGGCAGCCACTCTGTGTTTCCAGTCACTATGTGTGTCAGTAAATACTCCCTTAGCTTATAGCACTGCTCTGAAAATCTGGTAAAACACAGGTTCAAGCAAACAGAAAAACATGCTACCATTTTCACACCGAAGGTCTTTGAGGGGGAAGCAAGTCATCTTCTTACAATATCAGCACAGCATTACAAAACATTAAGGAGATACCAGTTACCAGCAGTAGCTACACAGCTGTACTTAACACTAAGACCTGCTACTTCTACACTTCCAAAAACTAAACATGCAACAGGAGGACAAATGAAGCAGGTTTCCAAATATTTTACTTTTCTATTAGACTCTGTAACAATTCAACAACCTTTGTATTTCAAAGCACACAAATTCTAAACATATCCTCAGCCTTTATTTTTAAGAGTTCAGATAAAAATATTTTGCAGATGTCCCAAGTAAATCAGGGCTTTAACCTTAAGGTTATTAAAGGAGCGTCTTCTATCACAGAAGTCATCTGAAATACCTTCCTCTCAAAAAATCTTGCTGAGGTTAACCATTACACTTGGTAAACAGACTTTTTATATTAAAATCAAATTTTGACATAGTATTAAGGAAGCTGCAGTCTCACTAGGCAAGCCAACACATAGCCCTGCCTCAGATTAGTCAGTCTAAGTATCTGTTTCTCAAGATATTTACTCCCTCTGATGTACTTTAGCCTATTCAGATAAAATGTGGATAAAACCAACTGGGCATCACCATAGGTAGAGATGAACAGCTGTTTTCTGGAGTTTCAGTGTCTCCATTTGGATCTTTCCAAAACACACCAAAAAGGATTACATTTTATTTAAAACACTATCAAAAAAGTACTAACACTCAGATTTCCTGACAAAGATAATGCAGGCAGAATGTTATAGTTACACTTCAGGTTTATGGAATCTAAGTTTTTTCCCTACCAAATGACTTTTCCCTACCAAAAACCTCCCTCAGCATGACAGCACCAGATATATTCCACATTTCAGGGCTGAAGGCTGTCTCTGGACAGTGCTGAGTGGGAGAGAGCTGCAGTTACGTTTAATTACTAACGTAGAGAAAGAGCAGGAGGAGAAAAGCAAACCAGATGACAACCCAAAATACTAACAAAACAAGATCCAGATTCTGACATTGATAGTGAAACCCAGAAACAGGCCCTTCGATATCCAGGAAGTCTCACAGAAGTCACACACTCCCAGGTAAAAGGATACTTTCCTGCATTTTGATTCAACTTGTTCTGCAAGATCTAAACAGCATGAGTGTTCCAACAAACTCGATAAACTGAACACTAATTACGATCTCCTGGATTTGACAAATTTGCTGGGTGACACTTACTCTTTTTCTCCTGCAACGACCTCCACTGCAGGTGGGTAACAGAGCTCAGGTCTGACAAGCCTGCACGCTCCATGTTAACTTTTACCATGTTTCAATGGTTTGGATCCCCCACTTTAAATATTCATAAGCAACTGGATTAGTGATGGAGGGATCTAATCATAACTTCTCAATTCAGAAGCTTGATTCCATAGCATTTCAGGAGTGTTGTAGATACCCATTATTCAGCTCCCAACCAACAAGCTTCCAACATTGCTCTGGAAAATCCAATTGCTGTCACTGGACTCACCATAGTTTTTTGCTCATTACCAAATCACTTCTAAAGAGGCATGCTGAGATAAAATGACCAAAAGTATACATGGCAAAAGAAGAACACACTGCTTGTCTAAAGATGTCAAAAGGAAACAGAGCAAAGGTCAAACAAAACTTTTCACTGACCAGCCAGCTCACACTGTGCCTTAGTAAAGCTATTAGATGATCAGATTAAAAACACAATAAAACAGAATAAACCCCCCACACACCAAAACTTTTTTTAGGGGAAGTTTTCAGCTAGGTCCATCCTTTTGTGCAATTCAGTACACAGTTACACAAATCCACTGCCACAATACAAATGTTAACCCATTAGATACCAAAATCACCAACTGCTTCAGAATTATTGCCACTGAAAATATTGGCCCACATATTTCATGCTATTGCATTACTGATTCACTTGACTGATTCTTTACTTGGAAATGTTGTGGGTGGTTGTTGCCACGAGGGTTTTGTCAGTTATCTTAAATGCCTTAAGATTTATTTTTTTATACATATATATTTACAGATTGGACATCAAAGATGTAACAAGCTTATCTGCATGAGAATGGCCCAAATCCAGAAGAGAATAGATTTTACTTAAGAGGTTGTCATTACTCCTTAGCACCTTGAGAATCAGATCAACTAGATCCTAGTGTTCCCTAATTTTCATTCTCTGCATTCCCCTCTATAAGCCCTTCTGCTGGTTAACCACACTGTACCGATGCACTATTACCATTACAGTGTTTAGCTGATTGGATAATAGTCCCATACAGATAAAAAAAAAAAAAACAAACAAAAAACAAAACCAAGACAAACCAGGCTGCAAAAAAAAGCAATGCATGGACATATGCAAATTTAACAGATGAAACAATAAGATGCTTCACACCTTGAGAAGAAGACAAGCTACAAACATAGTAAATTCAAAGGAAGAAGTCTACTTTTTTTTTTTAAATCCTGCAGACCTTTCTCTGCAAGTATGCTCAATATCCAGTTAGTGACAAGAGACTCAAAATGTATATAAATAAATGAAAAATAAAGCCATCAGATATCAAACATGACTACTCTTACTCTCAAAGTAAGAAAATTAAAGTGTGACCCTCACATGAGAGCACAGCAGTTCAATAACAGATAACAAACAAGGTTCTTACTGTTGCCCAGGACTATACTTGGGCTACAACAAACCCATTTCCAATTGTTACAGACAACTTAAAACAAACAATAGCAACAAGGATACCGAAACTTGTGTCTCTCAAAACACATTCCCAGTCACTGGGCTGCTGAGATGATGTAATCAGAAGCCTATGTTCTGGAGGAGCACTATCCTTAAGCTTACAGTCCCACCAAGAAAGGCAAACATTTCTTCAGCACCCTATCATGAAACAATTGTTTGGGTTAAACCATAACTGAAAATTAGTGATTGCTAATAAGGAGAGAAGCAGCTGTGGGAGGGGCTGTGAAAACATCCTCAGAGAAGTCACTGGCATCACAAGGACACACAGATGTGTGCACACCCATTAATGTGTGCCAATGTGTCTTGGGAAAAAATAGTTTGCTCATCATAGTCCCCAAGAAATTTATCGGCAAGAGATTTTCTTCTCCAAAGCTATTATTTTAATATTTAAACCCAATGTAGTACTTGGAAATTAGGCCAAAACATAAGTGGCATCAATCCAGGTATTTTGGATTCAACATCAGCATTATGAAACCAGGATAAAAGCTTACATTTATTTCTTTACAGCTTGATGTTTGATATGGGTTTCATATTTACCAAAGATGTCTGCTCAGCTTCACTGTGATGAGAAAGCTGCCATGCAGGCCTCCCAAACTGGAGTTTTCACAGGTTAAACATAACTGGGGCAAATCTATAATCTTTCTATTCCCCTTCAGAGAAAAACTTTGTTTGCATAACTGAGGTTTTTTAAAGCCTCAGTCTCTGCTACAGTATTAAAAAAAAAAACCAACTGTGTAAAAGCTGGTGGCAGTGAAAGAAATGGGAAAATTTGTATACAAGCAAGCTCAAATGCTAATAAAATTGTTTAGAAGTTCAGAAAGATATGTATTTTCCTTCTGCTGTTACCACCTCAGCTCACATGGCTTTAAAATAAGCTTCTGTATGAAAATATGAAGTATTAGCCTGTCCAAACACAAAGCCTGGGAAACATCACTTCAGCTTCTGCTTTTCCAAATAAGCAGGTTCACATCATTTGTTATTACTCTATTATTATTCTGAAGACCACGCGCATTAACTATTTTTGTCTAGAGACAAAGCGTTACTGCAATATCTAGTTTGGCAACAGCCCGGTATAACTACAAAAGATTCTCATCTAGCTGATACTAACTTTCGTTCACATAAGCAAGATCTACTGATACTCCAAACAAGGCACTTTGGGAAGCAACTTTTCAGGCCCCAAAAGGGAACCCACCTCTCTCCCCACACCCATCACCTCTCTCACTTCACAGTCTCATAAACCATGGTAGCTAAAAACTCAGTGTTTTTCTAAGCACTACATGCAATTTTACATTTGCCTACTTGTCTACTATGTTGTTGATACATCTACTTCAAAAGGCACACTATACACAAGCAGAACAAGAGAACCCACATTTGGTTTCAAGTCAGGGACTTTCAATCATAAACAACATGGAGGAAAACACTCTCAAAGACTGGTAACAAATCTTTCCCTACAATACTATTTGTTGCATCCAATTACACACACCACCACCAACTATTACCTAAGGAAATGAAGATATAAAGTCAACTACTTTTAGTGAGAATGGTGCCTGTAAAGGCTTTTGAATTTCTTTATACAGTAAGCACTGGTTGTTTAATTCATTGTCCTCTGCTGAACCTCAGGAGCTCTCAAGAACTTACCAACCACAGCTCTAAGTATGCCAAACCTTCTACCACCAGTATAGTTATTCACATAATCATTGTGGATTTACAACAAAGTACAGCAATGACACTTACAAAAAGTGCATTGTACCTAAATTTCAATCAAAATGAGGGAGAAGGGTTCAAATACACTGAACTCCTATTCAAGCCCTACCTGAATGCAGTGATATGCAAATACTAATTGATGATAGTTCCAATGGTACTAAATATGAAACTATGGAACTATTTGGCTGGTATTAAGCTATTTCTGCAGCAGCACACTGGAGCTGCATGCACTATATGCCAACCAAAAGAATTATTCTGAGGTTTTTTATTCCAAATTTATATTCCAAAACCCCTTCAAATTTCAACTCTACTTTGAGGGATTTAAACAGAAAACAATGGCTTTTTAGTCAGAAAATGCAGCTTCCAGGAAGGAAGCAAAAGGACAAAGAGGTACCATCTTTACATCTCAGAAAAGCCAGCTGCACAGAGGAGAGTTCCTTCTTCAATTAATAAAGCTCAGTAAAAACATGCCCACCACACTGCCCAGGCACTTCAATCAAAGCTTACCTTTATAATACTCAACAAAAAACATGTTTAAAGGTCTCCATATTCAGGGTTTCAACATCCTGTGCAATGTGGAGGGATGTGGGAGATTGAAATAAGCTACTCACAGAAAAAATTTGCAGCTTTTGAATGAAGCACACAGAGTAATATTGTATACAAGTGTTGTTTCCCAACCCAGTTTTGTTCCATATGAGGTGGGTAAGACCACACAAAACAAAGTGAGGAAAGCTACACTTCCTGCCAGTATGGAGGAAGTTTAGCAACTGCTCACATAAAAATGCAAGAAAGCATTCAAAAATCTGAACAATACTCTTATTTACCACAAGAATTCCTGAAGAATAAACTTTTTATTTCTTCACATGAATAAAGAATTTCTGGCATAGCACCTGGCTTGACCACTCAGTATCAAACCATTATTTGAAAGCAAATACCACCACAATACTTGTTTCCTTTAGCACAGAGCTCATGGCTTGCATCAGACTTCAGGTCCTCATTCCACTTTTTTTTCCCTGCTAAGTTATGATCTAGAGTCCCACGATAGTTAAGCACTATCTGAGGTTTCACTTCACAGCTAAGCTTTGTATAACCCTGCAATATGTAGATGGTACCAATGTCAGAATTTTACAACTGCAGTAGCCATTAGTGAGAAGGAAATGTTTGCCCTCCAGCCAAGCCACCTACTCACAATACCTGAAATGATATCAAGTGATAACACCCCCTGGTACTAGGTGGAAACACATACCAAAGAGAGAACAGAATGAATAAACCTACAGATTCCTGGCCCTCAGCATACATTACTACAGTCTGGGTAACATGGCAGATGTCCCTGACAACCTAGCTGTTGAAAACAAGTGTGAAAAAATCTGGTCCTTAACATTAAAGTGTATCAAACACCTCATCCATGTGTCACACAGGTGAGTTATACCAACAAGAACATGAAAACATGTACTAAGCTTTCTTCCTTTAAGCTGCTCTAAACCTCTGCCTATCTGCAACAGATATTTTTCAGCATCAAACTACCTAGTCAGCTGCTGTTACGTTGGGAAACAAGGAGTTTCAGGAAAATATCATTAGGAAGGGCAGCAATAAAATGTCCAAACAGTAAGAGGGATTAGAATGAAGTAATAAAATGGAGAGTGAGAACATGTTAGGAATTCCCAGCATCCTCGACACCTCAGCTAGAAGAAACCTTAGGCAACTTGGGAAACAGTCTCAGGCAACTGTTCAATCGAATGCTCTGCTCCCGAGCAAAACCAGGAGGTCAGAACACCATTACTGTGCATCTCAAAAATTATACAGTGAGGCAAAGAAAATACCCAGTGAAAGGTTGGGAGGGAGGAAAGAACCAAAGGAGTGACTAAAATAGGCTATTAGACCGACCACTCCTTTATATTTCATGGGTTAGCCAAGATGCTTTCACCAACCAACCAACACACTACTGCTGTCGACTGAGAGAAGATATATGTGCAGCACAGAAAAGGCAAAGTTATGAACTCCATCACTGCATTTTATCAAACACAGACAAAAAAAAAGTATTTTTTAAATTTTTTTAAAAGTGCTTTGTAGATAACTTGATCTCATCAAGTGTGAAAAGAAACTCATTCAAGTTTGAGCTAGCACAGAAGCCAAACAGAAAAAAACAAAACCATTTTTAATCAAGACTACCTCCTGAGCTTGTCAGAAAAACATTTTCATTGCATAACCTTCAGCATTCTCAGATGTCACACAAGGGGGGGAAGAAAAAAAAAAAAGGAAAAAAGGAAAAAAAAAAAGACAGGCATAAAGCAGAGTCTGAATTCCAAAAGAAAGTCACCAGAAGACAAATCTGTTCCAATTCTGTTATTTGCAAAACAAGACACCTCTGAAAAAAAAAAAATATTCTGGGTGGAGGAGAGTGGTGCTGCTGCTGCTACAGTTATGGTATCAGTTGTATCACATTAGAGCATTAGACCTCAGACTTGCAGTGTTTTCATCTCCCATCTTCCATGCACATGCTACATTTTCCCATCTGCATCTACAGAACCTAGTATCACTAATATGATAAGAAAAGTTTTGATTGCTGCCTTCCTGTTCTCTCTCCTCTCTACATTCAGCCCTGCTACTCAGCGCCACCTCCCCTTTCGCTTTATGAAAGACACTACTAAACCTCGCTGCATTCAGAGCTTCCTTTCAATACAACAACCTGGAAAAGCTAAGGGAAAAGGAAATTTAACTACACCACTTCAACATGGATTGAAATCCCACTATGGAATTCAAATTCTATACAGGTGTTGACTCAAGCTGTTGACTTTGGGCAGGGGGGAAGAAGGGGAGAAGAGTCAAAAAAAGTTTTGCAGCTAATCCACAGAACTGGAAGAGCTTCCACATTTTAATTCTTCATTTATAGTAAAACCTTTGTAGACTGTACTCAAGTATAGTCCAATTAGTTACAACATCTACAGTCACAGTTGCACCAGTTTAGTCAAAGACCCAAATACAAACACAAAACTGTCTTCCTTTTTTTTTTCCAGTGACCACAGATGTGTATTTAAGTATCAGTTAACCAAGGTTAACAAGAGGAAACACTGCTTCATACAGGTGCCACAAATGGTCCCCGAATTCCAACTCAGAGTGGTGATTGCCTCCTATTCCTAAAAACTTAACTGTTGTTTACAGGGAACCAGACATCTCTTCCTTTCTTTTCCACTGATGACACACCCTCATTGCATACTTGGCTTTTCAACTGTTTTTTATAGTTGCTTGTGATTGTACACTTGGCTTTTCAACTAGTTTTTATAGCTCCTTCTTCAGTAAATTTGTGCAGAAGCTTCTCTACTTGCTTACAATAAATAAATTCAAAAATTAAAAAGCAATCACAACTAGGAAAGAAGGAACAAAGCAACACATCGTGTTTAGTCATCAGTTCAAGTAGGCAAAGAGTATGCAGGTCTGGGTTTTTACTAGACAACATTTAGATAGGCATACCCTAAAAGAACCCAATGCTGGAGAAACCAGGTCAAAGAAATGCCCTACAAAGTAGCAGAAACAGACAGAAGAGGTTTTAATGGCCCTTAATCCACATTAAAGTTCATGCTGGAATCTTGGGTCAACTGACTCACACATATGCTTTGCTTCCTCCAGAATATTCTACAGAACGAGATGCAAAACTCCCTACATCACATCACATAGCCTTAGTGAGTCTTTTGGGTCCATCCAGAGCATGAAATCTGTCAGAAGTAAGAATTAACATAGGTTTGGAATTTAAGCAGAAGAACCTTCTCAAGGATACAAAAACGTTTAAGTTCAATGAAGTCTTACCAAAACTATGCCTTTCCCATTAGTCAAAATAAAATTCAATAAATACAAGTTGCATCTTACCTTTTCTTATAATTTCTTCCTGTGAAAGAACCAAGACACTCTAACTTGGCCACATTTTAAATCAGAGCAGTATTCAGACAAGGCCACGGTTACTAAGCTATTGTATTTATACCTGCAAATAACAGCAACTAGTGTTTTGGTATTTTTCCCCTACCTGAATAATCTAAGACAGGAATCAGCAATCTGTCCTGTATTTCCTTGAAATGAAGACATTTGTAGATGTTAACTCACTATTTCACTTTCAGAAGCTCACTTCTGAAAAGATAAAAAAAGAAAAAAAAAATAAAAAAACCAGGTATCTCCATCTTATAAAGAGTCAAAAGCTTACAAGAAAGTAACTGTCCTACAGCAGTTCCTCTGAGCCCTCTCTGCCACCCAAGAGTAGAAAGGAGGAGGGAAAGCTTGGGTTAGCCCTAAGTCAGGAGCCAAACTTGATATGGGATGAGCAACACTCCAATAAAACCACAGGCAGTAAACAGCATCCTTTCTAAATCATCTAGCTGTTTGTGATGGTGCTTGGCTGGAGCTTTGTAGAGCTGTACCTGTACTGCAGCACCTTTTGCATCTCTCAGACAAGAGTAACCACACAATTCACTGTACAGTGTGAAGAGTGCCAAATACGTTATTTATTTGAAGAGGATACTATGATTTAATAAATATTCAACATTGCAACCAATGGGCAAGGATCATACAGCCTGAACGACCCTGCAGTTTTTGTGAACTTCAGAGTGATTCTCCCAAACACTTCAAGTGCTGTGTTTAGGAACCAAACAGATCTGCAAGTTGTATTTCTCACTAACATCATGAGGCAGAAAAGCTGTCTTAGCTCATCTCCTACTTGAAGCATTTCAGCAGGCTGCAAGACTATACAAAGGCTTTTGGACTACAATTCAGTTTCAATTTGGATTAAGTCACAGCTGCAATAAAAAACAACTTTATCAACAGAGAAATTTGTACATAATACTGTAAGTCTCCTAGAATTTTAGATTCATCAAAAGTGAAACTTTAAAAATCCATGAAAGCAGAAGTTTGAGTATGTATCAAGTAAGCAAGTGCGCAGAGATAACAATGGTAACTGGAAATGCTTGACAGGCATTCCATCTTTATTCATCAGATCACTTTCTAAATATTGAAAAACTAATTAAAGTAACTCTGTAAAACTATCACCATAAGCAGAGACATGTTAACTACACCATGCCCTAAGTCCTCTCTTCTTGAACAGCTTGAATAAGGAACAGAGATGAGCTTGCAGCAATTCAACACAGCATTCTGCAGGCTCCAGGAGCACAGGCACACAGGGAGACTCTTGTTTCTGTTGCATTTTGCAGGATTAACAACCAGTAAGAGGAAAGAGCACGTCAGACGGTCCTTTACAACACTTCCACCAAAACAACATAGCATGCTCCACAGGATGCCAACGTCTAACTGTCAGGCAAACCTGTGGTACTGGAAAAAACCTGCACGTTGCCTGTGTCTAAGGCTTATCAGCTCATCACCAGCAGAGCTATTTTTTGTGCATGTGATTTTTCTATGACCAAGTTTTAAAATTTTGGTACTATACTAACTCTGGATTAACAACACATTACAATTATGTCTTATATGGAAAGATACCATGAACAGCACAAACCAAAATAACAGGTATAGCCTTAAACACACAAGAGCACCATGAGATGACGATGCATGCCTTGTCCCCCTTCCTTTTTACCCCCTGTCCAGTCACACTCCACATGACCAAGAACAAGAGAATTCATCCAGGCTGCTCGCTCACCACAGCACAAAAACCCTCTGTGCTTGATACACAACCTTATGCAGTACCTGTTATCAGTGCCTCAAAGAGCAGTCCAGAGGGCAGGATTTGAAACAAAACACCCTGGCTCTTACTTCACAAAAGGCAAAGAAGCTTGTGCCTCTTCTCCAGAAGGACAGGGATTAATTTTTTTTTGCTGTTGCTGTTTTGGTTTTTAATGCTTCTCAGATCTTCCACAAGCAGCAAGGAGAGGCTCAGACCTACCGTGGTAGAGACCAGCTTCCCCCTGACATTCCAAAATACCACTACACATCAAAAGGGAGCACATACACATCTCCATGCTGGCCTCTCACTTACAACCCTGGCACTTACATCTGAGCATCCATTCATGTCTCCCTTAACACAATCAGATCACTATCCCTCCCACTAGCATTTGTGGACAAAAAACATGAGCTGAAGAGATACAAAATTAAACAAGGCCAGCTAAAATGAAAATTACTGTCTCAGTTATGCTGTTCTGTTCAAGCAAACCTGAGAATGACGTGACATCAGATCACAAGAACGATGATTAATCATGCAAGTATGTCCTATCTGTAAGAGGCACAAAGTAACAATTAGCATCTGAGCAGTATTTTATACCAAGCCTGCCTTCAGTAGACACAGAGCTCTAAGAAGGAAGCTTTACTAGTTCTAAGCTGTCTTTAAAAGAAAGATTATAGCTATTTCACTTTCATTCTATCTTAAAGTTTTAGGCTTTTGTTAGAGAACTGACACACTTAGCAACTATTCTGAATCTCTGGCACACTTCCTCAATTTCCATGTCTTTGAAGGTATCACAATTACACGGCTATTAATCCATTACGTGTTCTGACCCCTATCACCCAGTGACTATTTTTCAAACTGCTATTTTCAAGGTTAATACCTGGACAGGAAACGAAGTCATACGCATTCTTCTGTATCTTTACAAAAATATTTAAGGAAGAGAAGGAAGAAACAATAGCCACAGAAGTGCCCCTCCTAAATTTGGGAGAGCACTGTGCAATTTCCAGCATTTTCTCAGACTTGGTATTTGTTAATATTTTTTACATCTGGTTTATACTTATAATCCAGAAAACAGACATCAAAAGAATCCAGTATTTTCATTTTGGCTTTACTGCTTTTTAGATCTATGAAGTATTAAAATAGTCTGCAGCAAATCCATACCAGAATTTAAACTAAGATACAAATAATCTTTTTTAAGGCAAAAAATAGGCACAAGTACTTTCTAGAATAAGAATAAACTCCTTCAAGGGACACGTATCCAACTATACTAGATAAATAATATACATACAGGTGGGGCAAGAGTATAGTGACAGCAGTCAAGTAAACACATGCTTTTTAAACTGACATAGAATCTGCTTGATTAGATATAGCTTCATTTAACGTTACTGCTCACCAACACATTGAATCTATTTTACTTTATATAATAAAAACACATATAAAATGAAACCCAAAGAGTAAATAGAAGCAGAGAGATGAAAAGAGTGGCGATTCACACAGAGGTCTATAGCCAAGCCAGAAATGTAAGTTATATTGTGGAGTCCCAATTCAGCACTGCAGCAAGCGCTCTCAAACTCCGGTATAGAAAGAGCCGGTCACAAAAGGAGAAACATCCATTCTCCAGGTTCCTTTCTCCTGTCACACTCAGGCATTATGATAGGAAGGGGGAACTGCTAGTACTTTTCCTCGCAGCTCCCGTCTCCGACGACAGCTGTCTAGTCATCAGCTGCTTTCCCCTCCACTATCTCTACCTCCAAACCCACACGAGCCGTAGGTAAAACGCTTGTCAATTTCTCCCAGAGGAAGGGCGCGATTCCCCCCCAGCCCCGTTACCGACGGCACCCCAACTCCCGGCGACTGGAA
>JANHGB010008084.1:3800-17220 GCA_026283785.1 Coracopsis vasa
GCATGTAGATGAGAGCACCAACTGCTGCACAGTATTGTTTTACAGCAGCTTCTTGTATCACACAATACCACATAATGTCAAAATGATACCCCTGAACAAGACAATACTGTAAAGCTTATCTACATACAGATGGTTGTCATGACCACAATTCGGAAAGGAGGGAAAATTAGATCCCAGGCCATTTTCTCTGCATTGTTTAAGCATGGGAACTGCAAGGAAGATCACCTGGGATCTTCCTATCTTAAATCGAGATAAATAAGGTACATCTAGCTTTACATAAACATGGTAATTAGTGAGACAATGCACATATGCTGCATTTATTATGGCTCAACTCAGGAAAGAATCTTCAATTTCAACATCTAAAAAATAGGCAAGTGATGTTCTAACATGCAACAAATTTTATATGGTATTACAACTAGCTAATAATTGTTATAAAATCACAGCAATTACTCTATATACTAAAGATATAAAACCAGCACTGAAAACATTTAAAAACAGGCATCTTTAAATACTTTTCTAGATAGGCAAGAATATGAATAATTTTCCATTCTCATAGCAACAGTACAGAAGAAAATAATATTACTGGCTGTAAGGTACCCAGATATGGGTCTTCACACAGAAACACTTTTTTCCTAGTACAAGCACTATATCATTGCCAACTTTTTTATCTTCTCAGAGATAAAAATAAGTAAATCCTGGGAAAAAAAGGTCCCAAATTCCATCATTTTCTTGTGAATGTCAAGATCTTGCTTGATAAATCTTAAACTAAAAATATCCTTTTAAATGTGTTCACTGTTGTGGTCATTGTTGATCCAATTTAGCCAGTTAAAGACTATTTTTTTCTGTTAAAGTCAATGTATAAAAACCAACCTATTTGCCCCCTAACCCTAACCAATTATTTCTTCATTTTTATCACCTTAATATTTAACAATCTACTGCTTGTAACTTTTAAAGATAGGCTATTATGAGAGTATTGTAGTCCTATTTTTGATTAAGTCTCTAAAGCACTTCTGCAACACATGCATTAAACAGCGATTACTCTGTGTGTTAGGATTTGATCTGTTTATATCACAATCTTTATTAGCCTTTGAACTAAGCTACATTTAAACTTTAAATCCATTAGAAGGTTGTTTACCTTCTAAAAAGTAGTATTTAGCAATCTAACTGTTGTTTAAATCCTTCCCAGGCTCTATTACTCAAAGGTTCTTAAAAAGGAAAAAAAACCAAACAACTATGTGTGTTAGCTCTCTATCTAATAAAAGACACTTCAGATGTTTGAAAAAATGTCAAGAAGCTGCAGCTTAGAAAGTCCTTAATACTAGATTCACTTAATGTTTTATTTCAGATGTGTAACCTTTCCGAAATTACTCGTAAAACATGTCAGGATTGTGTATGACTGAGTGGACTTTGGTAGGTGAATAGATGGTTCTTCAGGTGTTCTATAGTTCCCAATTCAAAGTACTTACAAACTAGTAAGTGTTCACATAAGTCTAATACAAGACCTTTGTTATTGCTCATTTGCAGTTCATACCCTGCCATGGGTGAGAGCTGTTTCCTGGCAGTGCAAGAAGCAATCCCTCAGTTCACCTATGTGTAAGAGTGGAGAAAAATAAAACTCATAATAGACTAACATATTCAAGGACTGAAATAGTCAGAACTTGAGACACAGTGTTTCTATATTCTTGACTACATCTTTGAGTATGCTAGCTGAAGAGTGGGAAAGGCTTTTCTTGTGGGAAAGTATGTCTCGCATCTGTCTCAGTGACACTAATGCTTTTTTTGTACCTGAAGACAGTGAGTGAGGTCCAAAGGAGAAAAAAAAAAGTGCTTGACTAGTTCTGTCCTTGCTGAGGGTGCTTATGTATGAGTTTTTGTGTTCTTACTGGCAATACTGTCTTTGCTATACTGAAGACTTATGAGCATTTATTTTAACTCTGGAAAATAGCTATGTGAGAGCTGCAGCTTATTACTATTCTAGCTAGTGAGAATTTTGTGAAGGTATGCAAACCTAATTCTGAGGAATCTTTCTTCCTGTCTTTTTCTTGTGAGACCAGTGCATAAAAATATCAGCTCATTACTCAGAGTTGGAATTTAAGAGAGGTTTACTACTCTCTCTGCACTGTCAATTCTGCTGCTACAGTCATATAACCACCTTCTTTCAGAAAACAAACAGCTGCCAAGACTTACATTTTGGTTAACTGCCTGGATCAGACAGAGATCCCAGTTCCTAGACTCCCTGAGAATTCAGTCGTGCACTGGTACGATGCATTCCTTCCCCTGCTCTCTAAGCACAAATCTGAAAGGAGTTTCTGAAGCCCTAGTGACCGAAGTAAAAATGCACAGTCAGCATTTCAGAATTAAAGCCTAAGCAAGCATTTTATTCATTCACTTTAGCTTTGTTCTGTGCATTAGCAAAACTAATTGCAGTCTGAACTATTTTACAGCATGATGGGTCGTATCATATCTTCTTGAAGACTGTGGCATCATGCAGTTTTATAGGAACGTTTTGTCCATCAGCATCTATGCTCCTTTGTGGACTCTGAAAACGTCTGCTAGAACAGAGTTTCCAGCCCTTCTGTGGTTAAATTCTGTAGCAGTACAGACAAGATTTAACTCAAACCTGAGGTGAAAAAATGTTTAACAGCCCCTCAGGACACAGTTACATGGCAGAACATTGCTGTTTCAACTGCGGTGAAAAATCTGTTCTGGACATCAGTCTGGCTGGAGGGAGAATTAGTACAGCATTCCTTCTGTTCTCCCACCACCTGAAATGCAGTATGGGCCTTCTCACAAGCCTTCAGCTGACCTGCCAAGACCCACTCAGATGGAAAGTCCCTCGCTTCTCTTATTTTTTTTCACTTGTTTCTTCCTAATAGCATCTCTGATGGAGACAAAATACATCTGAACAGTGCAGCACGACAGGATCCTGCTAGCACTTACAGCTGTTTGCATTCTGGTGAATTCAGCTGCAGGGCTGAAGATACAGCAATAGCCCCTTCTGTAGCTGCTGCCAGTCCAAGAGGGCTGCACAGAAAGAACCATAAGTGGTCCTAGGCTGATGCTCAGCCAAGTCATCAATTCCATACTCCATTTTCCCACTTATTAAATAGTAATACTGTTACATTTGTTAACTTTGATATGCCTAAGTAAAAGGTGCAGTCTGAATGTCATTGTTGTGGCTAATCCAAATGTACTAGCTATTGTCTGACATATATTTTGATCCTTCCACTTTGAAGCCATGTTATCTCAGCCTGAAAGCCCAGATTTTGTTCTAACAGTGTTGCTTATCTGCATTCAGCTAAGAAGATGATACAGAAACAGGATACAAATCAATGCTTATTACATCAGTCATTCATGTTCTATTTTGACATCCTTCACACTGGGCACTGGCATCTTCATCTATACAGTCCTTACCCTGTCCCTAAAATCTGGGGCTTCCAGGACAGACAATGTTTTTTTCCATGCTATGTGTTTTTGTGATAATTTAAAAACATTAGTTAAATATCAGTGTAAAACCAAAGCAACACTCTGTTCACTTGCAATGGCAGCAAAAGCATACTGTAAGCCAGACTGTGCCTCAGTAAGCTAGTGAAATTCTTAGAATGTATCAATAAAATAGTAGGAAAAAATGGTCTTATCAACACAGAAGAGCTATATTTCCACTAGGTTAATGTAGTGAACATAGTACAATCTGAAGTTGTCACAGCATGCATGTAGTTATCAGACAGCTAAACTTACAGATGGGTTTGGGAGAAGTGCGGAAACGTGGCACATGCACACAGCCAGCAGCACATCCTGCTGCCCTGGTGTTGCAGCCAGTGGAAGCATGCATTCTGCAAAGCAGCTAGTGTGAGCTATGGGCTGGCAGTCCCACTGCTTCCCTCCCAGCATGCTGCCAGGACTCCCCTTGAGCCCACCTGGGTGCTCCTCTCATGTTATAGTGACCTGCTTGATAGCTCTAAGTAGTATAAACTCACCCCACAGCACTAGTACGGAGGCCTGGGCCGAAGGAGGGGCTGGTGAGGCAAGTCCTAGTGAAGGGCTTTTCTCTGCAGTTGTAGCTGAGGGTACAGGTTCCTGACCCAGCCAAACTTGTCCAGCAGCTGCTGTTATCTGATGTTGCACTCACTGCAGCTCGGGGGGCTGCTGAGGTCGTGGTGGTGGCTGTCTCCTATGTCAGGAGCCGTGCAGATGTGGCCCATCAGTGAACTGCTCCAGCTGAAAAACATTCAGGCATATATGTATAAATAATACATATATTTACATATAAAAAAGGGTTTGTTTTCATCCAGATCAGCCTTGCACTATCTTTGAGTCTAGAAGCTGACCGTACGTGTGCATTGAGGAGGAAGCACAGAACCAGAGTAGCACAAGAGGCAATAAAAGTACTCATTTAGAAAATAGCTATTTCTTCCTCTGTTCCAGTTGCAGCATGAAACATCTACAACAAGCCAACAGCGAAACACAAACTGACCTTTGGTTCAACCTCATGGACTGTCATCTCTCTTTCAGATGACCAAATGCATATTCCATGGTCGCGAACAGCTCATGAAGTGACAACTGAAGTATTTCTGATGATTGGACAAATTAGCTGCTTCTTGAATCAGGAAAGGAGAAGTTGGCCAGGCATGATTGCCAAGAAGTCCTGTGAATTCACTGATACTGAGAAGTGTCACCTGATGGCCTCAGCCTGACTGGAATTGAGGACCACATGCTTTCCTAACCTGGGCAACACTGATGGCCATACAGAGGTCCTGATGGCTCTGCTCTTGTTCATTACAGAAAAATCAAAGTCCATCCTGCTGCCCATGAGGAATGCAAAGGGGAATACCCTGACCTTCCATAAGTGGATAGGAAGACAAGTTTAGGACAAGAAAGATCACATTCAAAGGGCGAGCCTATATGAAAACACTCTGAAAAGCTGAGACAAGTTAGAGAGACAATGCACAAAGGGAAAGCGTACTAAGTATGTGTGAGAATTACTTAATTCAGAAGCCAGTTTGCTGTATCCTAATTCTCCTTCAAATTACAACAGCCGTGTCAGTTTACTTCTCCCAGGACTTTTACCAACTGCCTCAGATTTCTCAGGTAGGAATGATCCTAGAACTGCCATGGAGAGGAGGAAATGCAGGCAAGCATTAACAAGACACTGCTCTAGCATGCAGGTGATTGCTAAAAGCAGAACTGGTTTTCTTTTGACCTGCCTGGAATTCAGCAGACCAAGAGGTCAAGCAGTGATGGCCTCCAAGGACTTCTTAATTTAGTGCAGGTTCTAGGATGTAAAACGTCTGTGACTGTGCTATCGTACTAGTAAAGATGTAATGCTGTATCAGATTACCAGTGTGATTTAATTATCAGTGGATGGCCTGTGGTGAAAAAAGCATTCTTTCTTGTTATTTAAAAATACTTTAAATCCAAACCAGCAAATTTAATGTAATTAATCACTGTTTGAATATATGCTTTTCTTCTGTTTAGAATGAACTTTGAATCATACATGATGGCTGGAAAGAGGGATGAAAAAAAGACAATTGAAAAGTTGTGTGGTTTCCACTTTGTTCTGATTTTAAATTATAATAAATTGTAACCATCAGTTCCTGATGGGGAACAATAGTTGTGGTAGGAATTCGAACTGAAGTAAAAATGGGCATAAACCTATATCCTCAATTGTGTAAATGAGTCCATGTTCAAACAATACCGTACAGAAGGGGTTTTGTGTGGACAGTTGCAGGACATGAACAAGAAGCTGGGATAAAACATAGGAAAAAGGAGCTCATACTGGATGTCAGCACACAGTAAGTTTGTTTATAAAGAGGCAATCGCAAAATAAGTCGATTGAGACCTCTGCAAATCTCACATCAAAGTTGACTTACACTATAACAAGGTATTTAGTACTTATCTAGACAAAATAGAAAATAAATGTCTATAGTCATCTGAAATATTTTCAAATCACACTACCTGTGTCAAATACAATGACTGCATTGACCAGCTACCAGTTAACCCTTGTTAGAGGTGTAAAACTCTAACAAAGACTCTTTGTCTTCAGAGAACTGCTCAGTTTACCTCACCCACTACTAACTTCTTTTGCAGGTATACTCCCAAATTCCAAAGCCAAATTGGTTTTGTGGGTTGGAAATGCAGGCTTGTGGATTAAATCTCCTTTTGTGCAGCTACTTTGTAATATAAAAGATCTACAAAGGGGTTTATTCCCTGCTCAGTCAACAGAAAATGCTGTATCTGCTGCAGCTTCTGTCTTGGTGTGGTGGTGGTATCATCTGACTGCTCTGTTTGGAAAGAGCTGTGAGCCTATGTACAATGAGAACTGAGGGCATGAACAACAGTTGCACTGTTCACCATAATAGCACAACAGTTGCACTGTTCACTGTAGCAGCACTGAATATATTTAGTTTGTCACAAAAGATATCTTTTCAATGTGTTTCCTCTGAGCTAATAAGTGCTTTTATTAACTGCAAGTTTATTCTTTATACACTTAAACAAGTTATAGCTATTTTTAATAACTTAATAGTATATGAAATACAGACTAAGTTTCTTTTAAAAGAAAGACAAGGAATCAAATAGCATGATTTCTGATGTAGATTCGTACAGACCAATCTTAAAATACATCTTTAAGGCCTGTGTTCTTACAGATACTTTATCACCAAAAAACAAAATAACTTTAGTTGCAGTTCCATGATTAACAGTTGGACTTGATCTTAAAGGTTTTTTCCAACCTAAATGATTCTATGATTCTGTGATGCATTTTCTTTATCAGTTGGGCTGGTTAAAAAAGTTCCTACTACAACCTCTTTCTCCAGTGCTTTCAACACAGCATTAGTGCAGGCAAAAACTTTGTCCAGCTGTGCTGTAAACTTCATCACAATCTGGATTAAAAAGAAACTCTAATTTTATCATTGATTATTTTTTAATAATAATAATGAATACTTTGCTTAAAACAGCATTTTTGCTTCTAAGAACAATAATTCTAAGTATAAATTATAGTATAAAAGGGTTTTACTTTATTCTAGTAATTCTGTCAACAGTGTGGATTGCTGCAGAAATTTAGATGTTGACAAACCTAAAATAATTTAATTAATACCTTATGCCTATTGGGGTATTTTCTATCAACAATCCCACAATACTGTCTCTAAAGTAGGCTACAGGAATTAATTAGTATACAGTCAATACACTGTCTACTCTAGGGATCGAAAAAGACATCTGCCCTGTGCCAGGAATATATTTGACTGGCTGACTGTTTTGTTGTTTACAGAACGGGAAGTGAAAACCGGTTTATCCAGAAAAAAACATGCTGAATACTTAAGTACATCAACTGTACATATAGTTATTTAACAGCTTGGAATTTAAGCAATACAGTGCTGCTTCCTTCATAACGGGTGATAAGTTTTTATAAAAGTTAATGTACTACAAGTTATCTCAGAATTACCAACTTTACTAAGATAATAGCAAAGAGAAAAAAGGATGTAGACTAACAAATTTATAATTCTTACAATTGGAGGTTTCCTAAAGAGTTCTGCACATTATTACTGCTTTCCCAGGGTGCTGTCAGAATCCTCTAACAATTCAGTACAAAACTGCTGCATTTCATGTATAGAGGTTTTGAATGTAGCAGAACAAGCCAGAGAGTTACGATTTGAGAAATTTTTGCCAATATCATCATACAGACTGTTTGATAAGGCATGCCAGTACATGGTACTAATTCTTGCGTACAGGGCCAGATTCTCAGCTTCATCAAAGCCTGCAAACTGAAACAGATTTGCTTATGTATGATTTAAGGCCTAAAGGAGTGATTAGTTCAGTTCAAATTCCTACATAACACAACGATTCATTTACTCTGCCCAACAAATCACTGGGCTGGAGTATATATTTGAAGGAGCCATTAGTTTTAGGGCAGATTTGAAGAGCTTTTCTTCTTATCCCATTTTAAGCAGTTCCTGTTTCTGATGCTTCTTCCAAATGCCAATCTATTCCTGCATTTCTGAGTATGACAATCCGCAGTGGCATACGGAATCAAACCAGAGAACCAACATGGTTTTTTGGTTTTTCTGGCCTATATTTAATTTGAGGTCAGCAAACGATTCACCATTCAGCTGCAGGAACAGTTGCATGGCAGAAAAGAAAGAACAGCATGGGAGTAGGTGTATGTAGTGGAGGCCAAGAGAAGAAAGGGTTTCACATGGCGGCTCTGTGATCTGTAGTTGCTCTTCTGCCTATTTTTCTCCTCCATACCATCACTAGCAGAAGGCAGGGTGCATCCCTACTTCACTAGCTGAGATTCATAGTGTAGCATTTTAGTATGAACTGATGTCCACAGGCAATTAAAGCAAATAGGCTTGACTGTGAACTGGAACAGCTCTGATGTGGAATGTCCTCCGGCAGAGGGGATGGCAGGACAGCTGGGAGTAGCAATGCACTAAACCATTGCAGCTGCTTTGCTTACTGTGCTTAAGTCAGAGCTCTTCATTAAGTACACCATGTATTGAAAAAGGCACTACCCTGCTAGGTGAGTTGTTCCAATACTAACCTTCCTTAGGAGTTAAAAATTAACATCTTACTTCTAAACTGATTTCTGCTGACATCTCCTTCTCATCGTTGATCTTCTTATGTCAGCATCTACTAGCTTCAGTACTGGAATCCAGTACTTAGAACCTAAGTAGGATTTTTGAAAGAGTGTGGGCTAGAACTTGGATGTTTCCTGGCTCTCTGGGCTACCTTCTAAAGTACAGAGGAATATGGAAGTGCTAATTCAGGGTAAGAAGTTTTGGAAAATGGCAGAAAGGCATGAAGAAAATGCCAGCTAGACTATTTATCTTTGTGGGAAAGTCCATAAATAGGAATTAAGACTCTAATTATAGACCTTTTCTTTTAACAGATGACTACCACGAGTGTAAGATAAATTAAACAAACAAGTATTTTACTTCAAGCAGCGTGAACAGAAGTTAACAGTAGATCTTAACTTGATTTTTCCACTATTCAAAGAAGGAAACAGTGTGGATAATTAAGCAATATAACCATATTGAAAGCTGGGTACATTTTAAGTATCATTAGGCAAAAATAAGTTGTCTGAAAATGATAAAATTATTTTCAAATGAGAAATAGATTAATGCTAGCAATGGTAGTCCGACCATGCACTTTAACATATAACCTCAATTAATCCTTGGGTAACACTCTTGAACCTCCCATCTCCAGCAATTAAGAGAGGAATTAGACTTGAAAGGACAATTACATACAAAGGAAATGTAATTTTATCAGTGGAATGAATCTGAACTGTGTTGTCTTTGTAGACTTTGAAACAATGAGAATACAAATGCAAACTGTTGTTTAGCATCTGCTTACAACTGATCATTAATGAGGTAATGACCTTCAAAGCTTTTCTGAGCAGAGTATTTCTGGAGTTTCCCCAGTCCTCTAACATAACAAGGACTTTTATATATATATAAACATTTCTATCATGAATTATGAAGACCTATTTACTAAGAGCTGTTAACTGTAATGTTTTCTGGTACATTTTGAATTTTAAACAATATACCAGAAGAAACAGTAGACATTGTTTGCTTTGAGAGACACAATGTCTCTCAAATCAAAGACTTGTACACCCAACTATTATTAAACATTGAAAGATGCTGATTAATTTGGATCTAATCTCAGTGAAGAGCTATAAATGAGTCACATACATTTGTGTCATTCATCTAACTGTATTAAAACATGATTTTTGATATAGATATGTTTAAATAAGATAAAAATTTAAGTGGTTACAGACAGACACTTTATTCTGGCATAAATCCAAGCCACTGATGAAGGGAATTGGATTGCCTCTAACCTAACTCAGAGTAAAAAAGAATAAATATTATTTTTTAGTTCAGAACATTGATCTAGCTCTTTATACAACAACAGAAACGGTTGTGCCAACCCAAAAGAGAAGGTAGGCACCGGTAGCAAGAAAAGGTGACACCACCTGCTTCTGCAGCAGGGTGGATTCATGCGAGATTGAAGTGACCATGTAAAAACAGCCTTAAAAATGAAACCTGCTGGCTGGAAGAGTCTGTTACCTCAAATACATTAATGATTTGTTTACAGCAAGTTAAGCCACAAGGGAGTCCTTAACAGGCTTTGTCTGCTTTCTGGGTAAGAGATTGTTCCATCCATCCATGCGCTAGAAGCATTAGCATTTATAAGAATTTGAATGTGATAGGAAATAATCGATTAGGATAAAATTAAAGTTAACACACTGATTAAATCAGAGTTCATAGAAATCAGCAGGAGAGAAAGACAATGGAATCTTACTCTGAAGGCAACATGAGGGAAACTTTAGGTCTATAAAGGCTGGACATGTCCCCAAATCTTCATTCTCTTCCACAAAGACAGGCTTAGGCCTGTAGAAAGGACTTGGGAAGTAGGGTCTGTATAAAAACAGACTCCCAGACAGATCTCTGAGCAAGCACCTTGACAGCTGGGTAATATGAGCCTTTAAATTTTTGTAGACTTTATTTTAGGAAATGCAGGTGGTTTTATTGTAAATCATTTTCATGCTGTATATTGTGTAAATACATGTATTAAAAGTAAATAAAACCCCAGGCAACTGGCAAATACTAAGGTATTCCATTCCTACTGGTTCTGCCCATGACCAGAGACTATTTCTTAGGCATATTCAAAGTATAAGAGCACTAATCCAAGAAGCCATGCCAGGCAGACTGGAAGTTGGTAAAGCTGTTGTGAGAAAGAGAAGACTTGTAATTGTGAACATCAGAAGTTCTGTGATTCTTAACATTAGTCAGATGATCCTTGGTTAGAATACAATGGTGGGGAGAGTGTGTGAACGCTGAGGATTTCCCATGGAGTCTTTTATGATTGTATCAGAGTTAAATCAGTATGTGGGTGCAGCTGCTTCAAATAACCATGTCAGAAGCAAGTCTAGCACCATTTCAGTAAGTTAATGTTTAGCTCTTGTTTAATGTTAAAACCTGTATTACTTGCTCAAGTAACACAGACTTCCCTTCAAAACAAATTGGATGAAACTATTTCTTTTCAAGGTGCACATTTTATTGAGTATCTTGAAGAATTCAGATTATTCTCTGTAGTTTTCCATTCTCCTCATTAGTCTCATATTTTCATTCACTGTATGTCTAGTATTTCAGAATGCTTTAACACATGTAACCACTCTTCCAAGTTGCTGTAGAACTGAACGGGAAGGTAAGAAGGTATTATAAACCACGTTAATCTTCTGACACTTTGAGTGACAAACACTACACTTGTATAATCAGGAGCTGATTTCTATCTTCTACACAAACCCTGCATCACTAGGATAACAACACTCAGTGTTGATATAGCTGGTTATGAAACCTAAATATCAACATGTAGCAATAAATCAGCTTAACTTTTACTGCTTGGGCATTAAGATATACCAAAGTTTTGACACTGGCACACAAAAATGGATAATGTGTGAACTGCAGAATGGAAAGGCTGTACAGTAAATAACACATCAATCTGATTTATGTTCTATCTCTGCTGCTTTTATGCATCTGCCCCCTGGTCTTTAGAATATTACTTTGGTTTTGCACACCCGCTGAATGCCAAGTCAGTGCGTGTTGCACCTTTTCTGTTTCTGTTCTGGTTTACATGGCCTAGCTTTTCATGGGAACTACCTCTACTGGGGCTTAACTGGGAATTCTGTCTTTAACAGGTAGCTGAAAGCAGCTGAAATGCCTTTCTTTTTAGCATTTAGCAAAGCCTGGGCACAAGGAGTACTTGAAGAAGAAATAAACATTTCAGAGCTGGAATAAAGCACCTGCTCTCACATATGATGAAGATCTCATGTACTAAGTGAAAAATATATCCCCTAATGAACATATGCCAAGAACTGTTCAGATCCAGACATAACAGGAATGAAACATTTAGATCCTTGTCAGCCATATGGGAGACCTGCATTTCACGCTTAGTGCCAGCCTGTCATTCCAAGGGTTGGCATAGAGCACTGGGTGAAGTAATGGCTTGAGATTATTCAGCAAAACATTTTAATGTTTGCTTTATGGCGTCCTCTGTGTTGCCGTTCTGTTGCAAGCCTGTAATCTAGCTGAACTTCTACAAACCACTCAGCTGTAGAGGGAGGTGATGCAGAAAGCATGGCCATCTGGGCCTGCCTGAATAGGAAAAGAACACCCTTACTGCGGGAGTTGCTGGCTGTTATTAAAACCAGCATTGCTTTTACAGGAGTGCCAAATCTTACTAATTAATTTTCAGATTTATGCTTCAGAGTGACTCTGGCAGCGATTATAATATCAAAAAGCAGTCGCAGACTGTTCTTGAATCTTAAAGCACAAGTCTCTTCGCATTCTGCAGGGTTAGAGCTGTAATACTTTGTGAACTCCTCACATTTGGTTTCCAGATACACATCTTTCCTTTAGAGTAAGCCCTGCCAAAAACAAGTAACTTATCCTTACAGTAATATTTTTGTGACCTGTCTTTTTATCAAAGCAGCCTTCTTTAGTAAGTATACTGAACACAAAAGCCATAACATGCTACATTAATCTCCTCATTACTTTTAACCCTACACCGTGGCATAATCTTTTGGCCGAAAGCCTTGCAGCCAAAAAGCATCTGAACAACAGACTCTCAGCTCTGACTTTGACTCTGCTAACACTGCATTAAAAGAAGTCACCATCAAGCCGTAATCACAAGAAGGCAGAACAAAAACCAAACTTACGTTAGCAGTGTTCCCACTAACTTCAGTTGGTCTGGGACTTCTCACACCATGTGAAGAGTTGAGATATCCACTGCTGAAGGAACAATTGGTAATTTTTTCACTACTTTACGAGCCTTACATCCCTCATGTCTGTTAACATGGGCCCAAACAAACTCCCTCCTTATTTTGGAGGAAATAAGGGGCTTTAGACTGTACAGGCCCACACCTGGTTTTAATACCCTGTCCAGTAAATGACGGGAGCCTGTTCTCAATCAATGAGACACGTTATTTATTAACTGACTTCTTCATAATTGTCCCCAGACCGGGCCCGACCACTTTCGGGCAGACCTGAGCGCCGAGGGCACCTTGAAGGTGGCTCTCGGGTCGACAAGCCCCACTCCTGCCCCTCATGGCCCGGGAGCGGGAAAGGGGACGGGAACAAACCCACTGCCTCGAAGCGGCTGAGAGGAGAAGGCGGAGTCTCCCCTCATCCCGCCTCAGTCCCTCACGGCTGCGGCCCTCCCCTGGAGCCGCGGCTGGGGGCGCGGGCGGGCTTTTCCCCGGCTGGGGCGGCCACTGCCCGCCCTTTTTGCCCACTGACAGCTGCTGTCGCTCGGCGGGGTGATGGCAATTGGGCTGCCGATGCTTGCCATCGCCCCGCGGCTTGCGGCGCGGCTTGCCGAGGGGGCACGTGGCGTTGAGGCCGCCCTCATCGCATTGCCCAGCGTC
>JANHGB010008084.1:17320-28318 GCA_026283785.1 Coracopsis vasa
GGGCGCCCGTGCCCGAGGGCCGCCGCACTCGCCCCTTCTTTCCTCGCCGCTGCCGCGCGTGTGCCGTACCGTGCCGAGCCGATCTGGCGGCTGCGGCGGCAGGCGGGGAAGCGCTCCTCACCGCTCCGCCTCCGATCGCCGCCCGCTGCGGGGATGTGTGATTGCCATGGCGAGGCGGCTCTTCCCGGGGGCCTGGCTCAGGAAACCCCACTACGCGCAGGTAGGCCGGCGGCGGGCCGTGGCAGCACCCTTCCCTCCCCGCTCGTACCCCCCTGCGAAGTTACCTCAGGAGCGGGCGCCCCCCGCAGGGCTCGCCGCTTCCCCCGGCCCGCCGCGGGTGCGGCCGGTGTTTGCTCAGCTGCGCAGCGCGGTAGCGGTGCTGAGATGCAAGCTGCGGCTGGCGGGCCCCTCGGCGACGGGTCTCGGGGCACGGGAGCAGGTGGCGGGCGGCCTCGGCGCCTGTTGCCGCTGGTCGGATCGGGCCTTGCTTGCCGCCTCCGGCCCGCGCTGCTGGACATGTTACGCGGCCGCCGGCTCCTCGGTCCCCTCGGGGTTTCCAGTTGAGCAGCTACACGTTGCCAGGGCCCGGAGGAGCTCTGGTACTTCTCTCCACGTGTCCCTCCTTTACACCTGCGGCCGGTGTTTTGGACATTCATCCCATCCGGGGATGGACTAGAGTTTGCATGAACAGGCTCATTTATTTCACGTGTCCTGAAAGAATCGGTGTCCGGCACTTTCCCTTTGCTGTCGACTAGTTATTTGCTCCATGCATTTGTGCATGCGTTCATAGACACACTTTTGTGTTTACATACACCGGTACATGTTTGTATTACTTAAGCTGCCTTGGTAAGGATGCTTCGGTTGAAAGCACTGTGGCTGCTATGTAGCAGGAAGCTCTACAGTGAAATGTGAGTTACAACGCTGTGGTACATTAGAGGGTTATTCTTTGGGATTCCTTTTCATCTGTTGCATTATATTAACTAAAACGAGCATTTGTTGAGTTGGAGAGGATAAATAAAATGCTTAGTTATACATGCTGCTTATGTGTTTGTCATCTGTTGATACCTTATGGACTGCTTTCTGATCATTGGATTAAAAGATGTGAACTTTATCCTGATGCATTTTAAAGTCTTGGATGTTTTAATTCCTCCTCATAGGGAGCTTTTACGATCTTGTTCTGTTTGGAAGTTCCTGAAATTGAGTATAACATTTAAGAACTGTACAGATATGGGTATAATCTTACCCTCTTTAGTATTAGTTTTATAATATGTATCTGGGTCAGTACCACTTTAATTGAGAGACCAGAAAATATTCCTCTCCATCTCTTACTGAGGTGGATGCTTGTACAGCATTTGGATTGCCATAGGAGAAAGCCTCTGATACAAATGAAGATTATTGATAATCTACATGCCGTCTTTCAAATCAGGGTTCTCCAGAATGTTTTTGCCTTGCTAAGTCACTGATCATTATCTGGTGATATCTGATTAACATTCTTCTCTATTCTTCTTGTCAACATTTATTTTAAGGCCTTTCATGCAAAACGTTATTTCAAAATCTGCTGAGAAACAGGAAAACATCAAAATCATTTATTACAAAAGCCAAAGTAGTAAGATATTTGCTTCTATTACAGACTGAAAAAATATTTCTGACTGTGCTTTTTTATACTTTTTTATAGCTCCATGTAAATATTATACAGATTTGGTTTAGAAAATCTAATAGTGGCTTTGTCAGCATCAACACATTTGTCTGTGTTAGTGAATGTATGTTGATATTTGATACATCCATAGAATGGCAGCAAGCTATCAATATATTGGCTTTTCCTGTCACTGCATGTTACTGGTAGGTGACAAATGTAGCCATGGTTTAGCTATACTAATTGTTGAGGGCTTTATTGAGACTTGTCTCCAAAGAAGCCAGTGTTCTCTAAGTAAATGCTAGATGTTAACTCAGATGTAGCTACAAGCAAGATGAAGATACATGTAACACTGCTATGCACTATTTGAAGTAGCACACTAGGGAAGATGGCTGTACAATGGAAGGTATTGCTGAGTGACTTTCAGATGTTGTTGGCTGGTGTTCCAGACTGTTTGAAAACTGTGTGGTGAAATGAGCTGATAGAACATCAGATTCTGCAAGATAGCTTAATACCTGCCCTAGCTTTCTTGTTGTAAGAGGAACAAGATGCTATGAGGTGGTTTGCAACTGATACTCTGTGGCAAATGTATTTTATTTTTATTATTATGAATTTTAATTTACATGTTCATAGCCAGAAAGATGTGCTGCAAAGTGTCAGCTCATGTAAAAGGAGCAGGGCGAACTCTTGGATATATCACTTAAACCCAAAACCTAGTGGTCAGGGACCCACACAGACTATGTTTCACCACAAAACAGTAATTTTGAGATGCAAAGTTTTCCCATTGCTTAGGCTGCAGATCATGTAATAATCGAAAACAAAACAAAACAAAGAAGTCAAGCCTGACAAACTTTTAAATGCTACTAAATACCACCAAAGTAGAATTAGATTTTTGTTTTTATTAGGATCTTACAGTTGGGTGGTTAACACTGTTCACATTTTACATTTTACCAGGAGAGGTTAGTGTCCCAGATTTGGGAGACATTGTCCTGAAGTTCCTTCTGATTAGTTAGCAATTGCATCATGAGGCTGAGGGAAAGCCAGTGGGATTGTGCATTACAATAACTGTGTAAAGAACATTCCTGTGCCTGAAAGGTTTCTGGCCTCTAGAGATTCTGAACCAAGTGTACAGACTCTTTAGACATGCCCCATGGACTTCAGCATTGTACAAGAGACTATCTTTGGTGATCTAAAGAATAAACAAGTTTTAAAGCCCTATATAACAGAATTTTCCTATATAATCTTTCTTGTAAGATTCTGACATTTGGTGGTGGTGGTGTTTAACTTTTTAAGGAGAAACGTTCTGTTTTCCATCTTGACCATTATTTTATTTCAAAAGAGGTTTCCAACTCTGTTTACTATGTTTAGTTACTCAGAATACAAATAAAGTGCATGCATAATCTAAGCATGCACTGTCTACTCTTAAAGGTGTGAATGTATTCAGTACATGGCATCCATGGCAGCATGGGCTAATGATCTCAGACAACATGTCAGCTTACCTGAAATGCATCTTATGATCTGTGAACCAACCTGAATAGAGAACAAAGCAGGACTCCTTACATGATCAGCCTATAATTTTTGTTTGTTTGCTCTTTCCCATTGCTCGTATGTAAAACATGGAGTGAGCAACTCTCATTTGGAGAGGATTAGTGCAGTATGGTTATGTGGAATACTTTGCAGGATTAAGCTCTCTGTGCTATTCAACAAAGAAACGCTTTCATACACTTTAACCATAAAAACATTTTGAATAAAAAAGTATACTTACCAAAACCTGGCAAGTTATGTTGCATTTTGATCTGCTTCTCTCCATATGCTTTGGAGTGCATCCAGGCTTGAGTTTTGCCAGAAGTGGTTTTCCAGTTCTGTTTCAGGGGATGAATGCCTACTTATTATTCAATGCACGTGACTTAGTAGAATATCCAAGTGATGGAAGAAGTTGACTCTGTAGTATCCTTTCAAGCATTACAAGTGCTTTCCCTCATCCCTGTGTTCTCTGGTTCATATTTAAAAGTCTTGGTGGGAGAGTGGAAGAGAAAAGAGTAATCCTGTTTCCTGGTTTTGAACACTTTCTTCCTTTTTAAATTATTTCGGAACTCTCAGTCCTTCTGTTGCCCTGAATATGCTGTTAATATAAGTTTCCTAGTAGTTTGTCACAATTCCAAATCAAGTCTGTCTATACATATTGCTTCCTAATCTCTAGGACTTCTTGCTCAGAGAACTGTTCAAATGATCTGCAGAGCATATGTGCAGTAGATCTGCTGTATTCAGGGTGCATTATGGCACGTGTGACCTAACCAGGCTCAGGAAACCTGTGCCCCTGCTGCATTAGTACAGCATGTGCACATCAGTTCTGACGCTTCCTAGATGAAGTGGAATAAGTGTGTCTACACTCACAGACCAGTTCTGGGAACAGAAGCTTGATAGGGAGAATGTATGGGAAGAAATCAAATAATGATAGGGCCTTTTGTGGAATGTAATAAGGAAGTCCTTATTAGAAAAGTAATTACCTTTGAATCAAAGAGAGTAGAACTTGTGGTCTTCTGTAAGCGGATGTATGCTCTTGTCCATGTTCTGAACTGGCAGGTTGTCAGTCTTCTGCAAGTCAAAAGCTATGTAACTGCATTGGCATCATGCTGCGCCCAAAATAAATCTAACTTCTCTGGAACTTCCTGCCAAGTATATGATGTAGTCAGATGGCATTTGGGGAGGTTTTTCTGTCCCAAACACATTCTCTTTTTGCCTGAGGAAAAGGATAAATTTGAATAAATGCATGTATACAGTATTCTGTCCTGTACTGTGAGTATGGTTAATACTCTGCAGTGGTCTTGAGGCCTGCAGACCCCTGGTGGTCTCCGAGATCATATTAAATGGTATGTATTTAAAAAAAAATAGCATTAAATAGCACTTTGATTTAAAGTTTAGTATTGTAATTATTCTATGATTCTATGATTATAAAGGTTCATGGAAGAAGTCAGCAAGAAGCTTTGAGGGTTTGTTGTCCCAGAAACTTTGGTTCCCAAGCAGTTTTTATGGATGAAACAGCTTTGCATTAAACTGTCACATTTATTTCTATTCTCATTCTCAGATTTTACCAGGAGTTGTGTGTGCTATGTTATTTGTATTCTACAATATTAGGGGTATTAAAAATAGTTTAAAAACCCCAAACAACATAAACCTGTCCCTAAAGGAAATCACTGTATCTTATTTTTCAAATAGATGAAAGATAATCATTAGCACTTACTTGCTATAATTCCTGATTCATAGGAGCTTCCTCTTATGTATGTGTGGGGAAATACTGAAGAAAGTTGATTTATTAGATGTTTCAGTGATCCTATTTTAAGAGCAGACGTTTTGTAGAGAAGCATCTTGTGACAGGCTTTAGGAAGACCATTGTCAGAATTCTCTGTAGAAATGAGGATGTGATAACATCATTTTTAGGTCTCCCCATAGGTGTTCTGAGTTATTTTCTGAAGTCCTGGGTAATTAAATAGTTATGAAAAGTTCACTTCTAAAACCAAAAGTAAAATTGAAAGAAAGCAACTGCTTTATTTGGTCTTTGCTATTCAAACTGCCCCCAAGCATCCTGTTCTCCCCAGACTTATTTTCCAGACTGACTGCAGCTGTGGAACAATAATCCTTAATATATTTGCATTTAGTATCTGTAAGTGACATTTGTGTTCTTCTTGTGGTTGCTTGTTTATAATAATCTGCAACCCATGGGGGGTTTTTTTGAAGTTTTATGACTTGTCTCACACAGATGTTGCTCAAATCACTGAGAACTGCCTGCCGTTATATTTGGTATCCTTTGCTATTCTTGGGTAGAATTTCACGTGATAAAAGAAGTTCTCGTGTTACTTTGAATCTCTGAAAATGTGTTTGATGGAGTTAGAGATCCAGGTTTGGCTTCTGTAAGCTAGAAAGCCTTGGACAACATGCTGGTATGTTGAAGTAAACATAACCAGAAACTCTGTACTGATGCAGTTTTTGTTGTGGGTAGTTTTATGTGTGGTGTTGGGTATCCAAATGTGGAATGTATTTCAAATTTGTGATAGTTTCTGGGAAATCATATTTCTCTTTGGAGAAATAAAACTATAAACTGCATTTAAGACAAAGCACTTAAAGTTGCCAGAAGGCTTGGTGCTTATCAGAAGAAAGGAGGTGTCTTGCTGTAGCTTCAGCCTTGATTTGATTACTTTGGTTTGAGCCAGTACCCATTTTATAATAATAACAGCAAAACTTCCCCTTATGTTCCTTATTTCCTAACTTGGATAACAGAACTTGAAGGAAATATTTGGAATGCAATGTAGAATGCAACATGGGGTGAACTGGGACTTGGACCATATGAATAGGTCCCCTATAGCCAGACCCATGATTGTAAATATTGATGCTCATGCATGTGTTTCTTTGGCACAGGATCTTAGCATTGTTGAGATGCAAGTTAAGTTCTTTTATACTCTAAGAATAAATGCTCTGGATGTGGTTTGTTTATAGATAGCAGTCTTGACAAGGAAAAAAGTAGGAAATGAATTGAATGCACTTTGAGTTAACTTGATCCCCACCCCAAGATTTGCATAGTCGTTCCTGTCTTTGTGTTGCAACCTGCGCTTTTGTGGCTAAAAGGAGAAACTTAAATGGTTTAAAAGAATTAAATTATGCTGCTTACGTTGGAAACTTTTTTAAGCTTATTTTTAACTTTCTTTAAGAAATATCTCCTAGACTTATGTAAAGAATGGGACCCATAGAGAAAGTGTTTCCTCCAAGAATGTGCAGGGGTATGTCAAGATACAAGGTAACTTCTGATAGGTTTCAATAAAAGTTACTTTGAGGAAATGCAATTAAACTTGATAAATGAAAGACACTTGAAGATTGAAGTACATGAGATGACAGAGAAAGCACCCAGCTTTGCTACTGAATTCTTAAATACATTTGCTGGGATAGTCCAAGATGCTCCTCTGACCCCATATTCCATTAGTTTATTATATATACAGCTTAAGTGGTAAAGTGAGCATGTCCCCATACCTTAGCTGTTCCAGCTCACTATTTGTTTGACTACTGGGAACTTCCAGTGAAAATCTTGTTTCATGAAGAAGATGATTCTTAGAGTATGAGACCTGTCTGTATTTGCTTCTACAGACTTCTGCTATGTGGTGATAACCTTCAATAGATGATTCTGGCAAGTGTGTGGAAGTGGAAATAATGAGCAGCAGTTTGCTCAGCTGCTAGAGGTCAATCCTGACAAAAAGATGAGTAAAAAAACCTAATGAACATGCCTTTGTTGCGTAGTTATCAATAATTGAGTCTGATCTGATTATATCAAAATACCATACTTTAATTGCAAACAGCTTTTGTACATTCAGATGCTGCTGTATCTCATTGTGCTTGCAGAGGCAAAGAAGGTCATTCTTTCAGTTTGATGCTGTATCTAGTTGCAGAAACATTAGGCCAAAGTTAAAATAGATGATTGACTCAAGTGGTTAGATAATTCCAGTAACTGTACTACAGAGCACACACTGGTGGTATTACTACGTTGAAACCAGCAAGAAAATACAGACTAGGTTATGAAACCATGAGGTTTTAGGTGGTATAAGAACAAATAAAAAGAAGTTATTACAGAAGACATTGAACCTGCATGACTATAATATAGTAGTTCTTATTTTTAAGTACTAAAACTATTATGTATGCTCTGTCCTTCAACCAGCAGAAAGTATGAAGGAAGTAAGGAAAAAACATGCTGTATACTCTAAACGAGAAAAAAAAAAGTCTGTGTGCTCACAACTGATCCAGATCAGTCAATCTCTTAATCCTGTACTTTAAATGTTTTTGATCTACTGGTTTGGGTCACATCACAGTTCAAAACTATGTTTCAAGAGATCTCTGCTGGAGGGCTGCCTCAGGGCTGGTAATCTGGTCTTGCTGGGGTGGATCTGCTGAGGAGGAATAGATGTCTCTGGTTTTGGTTTGGTTTGGTTTGTGTAGTGTGGGTGTAAGAACTAACCTATGCAAAGAAACCATCTGCCCAGCTTACAGCTTTCCTTTGGTTCTGGAAGTGAGAACAGGGGGGGAGATACTCTCCCCCTAGTGCTTTGCCATGCTGCCTATGCTGGCTTCCCAGAGCTGTGAAAAAAGGATGCCCGTGGATGATAAGTGCATTTTGTACATGGGCAGTAGTTCAGGACAAGGATTCTGAAGTAGGAGAGCTGTGCTGGAGAACTGAAGTGGATGAGGTACTGAGTAGTGCTGGAAACTTACTTGAGAATGGAAGACAGGCAGTGGAGGAAGATGGTAAGTGTTGCAGAATCAGGTGGGAATAGACTGGAAATAACTGGAAGAATAGCAGATAATGTATGTTTCAAGAGGGGGATGCTCAGACTGGCAGAATGAACAGTTTGTGATGGGTCCCGGGAGTTAAAAACTAGTATAATTACTAAGTACAGAAAATGGTCTGGAAGAAAGAATAGATGAGGGTGAATCCACCTGAGCTTGAGCTAAGATTTCAGTTCTCTTCTACAGGGGATGGTGTGGGTTTTGTGACTAGGGAGTGTTTGTGAACTGATTGGTAAAGTACTGGTTCTCACTTATTGCTAGGTCACATGTAGGATAGCTTACTGCTTTCATCAGTTCAAATAATGTGGTTTGCAAGAAATTTTGTGCTTCCGTATGCTGTAAGCATGTAGGTATGGTGGTTCATCTTTTTTTAAGCTAGGAAATTGCACTAAGTCCTGAAAGTTTGTCATTCCAGTAGTGTTCTTTCAATGGGAAAGGCATTTCTCTTTCATGGGGTTTCTCTTTTTTTTTGATGCTATCCAGCCCCTTGCTATCAGTTTTGTTTCTTGGCTGTTCCGTCCTCCCTACCCCCACCTTCCTTACACATTTTCTAAGCTGTTTCTAGATGTGCTGTAAACCACAAAGCATTACTGTAGGTCTTCTTTTCGTATTCCATCCAGTTTGTATCCATATTGTGAATACTGAGCTTTACAGGAAATTACATGTTACTTGAACTAAGGTCTTTGTGGCTGTGAGGAAAATAGCAGAAATTACTCCTGTCTTAAACATTCTCAACGTAATACCAGCAAAGAAGAACTGGTTGAAGGAACTATCTACTCAAGATTTATCACCAGAATACAAGCAGTTAGTTGTATCTATCTCTTTGTTTGACTATGTAGTTTTAAGATAAGTCAAGTAAGCGTGTGTGAAGGAGGGAAGGAATAGGGATTCACAGCTGAGGCACACAGCAGGACCACAGCTGCATGGTTTGGAATCACCTCTGGGTGTTTTGGAACTGACCTTTCTTGGATTATTTTTTCCAAGAGAAAAGGGTGTAATGCGTGTTGCTTGTCTGTCATGTTTTTATAAGTATTCATAAATTACTGTAGTCTCTCTAGTTAAAACCCCCTGGCTTATTTACATCTACTCAGTTCTGTGTTTTCCCTCCATTTTAAAGCTGGTTAATATTGTTCATTCTGTTGTTATCTTATGGAACCCACTTCTCCTCTGCCAGGTCTCCCTCCATAAGCTTTCCAAGCTTTCAGCTCATGGCTGAGAGTTTGCTCTGAAGTGACTTCATGTTTTCCATTTTATTTTTCTCACCTTATCTCTTGACTGTTCACAATCAAACATTTGCTCAGTTTCATAAAAGTTGTCCCAGAAACAGGAATCCTCAGACATAGATCAGATGCAAACGCTTTACTTGTCTGTTTAACACTGTCCCGTTACTAACTTCAGCCCTGATTTGGAGGCATCAAGGGAATGAGGCATTTCAAGCTCCTCCATACAAAAGGTTCACTTCTCCAAGGTGTATCTGTCAGAGATTTCTAGCAGTAACATAGTGATGCCTGTGAGGAGCTTTCAGTTACCAGTGGCAAAGAAAGATTTTTATTGTGAAGAAAATGTGATCAGAATCAACAGCTTGAGCTGCAGTATCTATTTGGCTCTGATAATTCCTTGATGGGATTTCTTCTTTTTTTTTTTAATCAAAGCAAGCTTTTCTGGAGGAAGAAGGGAGCACATTTGGGATATATATTGTATGTTCTCACTCTTTGATGGCATCTATTTGTACCTATTGCTGAAGATCAGGATACTAACAGAAATTGATCTCATACTGACCTATGCACTTGTATCCTGTTGCTGAAGCTAACCATGAATTTCTAATTCTTCTCTAATCCTGATGTATGAAAATCAAGTTGTTAGCACACCAGACAAGGCACTTAGCTGTCCCTGAATTCTTCATTTATAAATACTTTTTTTCCTCTGTCCATAGTGAAGAAAGTAAATGTGAGGCCACAGAAGCAGCAGGAAAGTCTTGCATGCAGTTATGGGAAAGACCACTGAAGGCGAGGCTAGTCTAGAGGAATTTTACTTGCGTTATTAGATGGTATCCTTTCAAGGAAGCTTGATTTTGATCAAAATGAGGATCTATCACCTTTTCTTCTATTATTTATATCTTGATTTTTATTCTACCTACATAAGTCAAACTGACCTCCCCTGCCAGTTCTGCTCACTGAAGGAAGCAAATGTTCCATGTAATGCAGTCTGCTTATTTTATCACTGTGGAAGTCAGATTCTTAAAGGTGAAATAGTAAATCATGTTTGTTCCTATCATTCTGACTGCTGCTGAATGAATTACAGAGAGTATTTTCTCTCTTGTATCCTCTAGGTACGTTTCTCATATATGCGGATGAAGTATCTCTTCATTTCTTGGTTAGTAGTATTTGTTGGCAGCTGGGTTACATATGTTCAGTACTCCACCTACACAGAACTATGCAGAGGACATGACTGTAGGAAAATAATAGTAAGTATATTTAGCATAGCCTTCTTAAGTGTTTGTCCTGAGTAATTTCACAGTCAATTCAGTCAGTGCAATATGTAAATTAACCAAAATCTGATATTCCAGCATGTTGAAGATGATATCTTCAGTGACAGATAAAACCAGTTATGTTTCTTAACCTTGTTTTGGTGTGGGGTTAGTAAAGTTGTTTTCTGAGGTTTTTCTTTCGAGAGTTGGGTGTTGAGAGAGATGCAGTTGTTGCCTCCTTTCCTGGGCAATTTGTTAAATACTTGTCTCCCTGTTTGTTTCAGTGTGATAAATATAAGACTGGAGTTATTGATGGGTCAGCATGTAGCAGTCTTTGTGCTAAAGAAACACTGTATTTTGGAAAATGTTTGTCAACAAAGCCCAATAACCAGGTAAGGCTTTACTCATCCAATCTGGTTTTATCATTTCCCACCGAAATATCATGGTCTGGAATATCAAGTAGACCTTTGTGTCAGCAAGCTGTATCTGTTTAAGACAGATTATTTCAAACTGTATTTGCTGTGACATGCAAGCATGTTTTTTTAATATATATATATGTGCTTGTGTGTGTATA
>JANHGB010008087.1:0-21295 GCA_026283785.1 Coracopsis vasa
AATGGTCGCTTAGTTAGCTTGGGTGGGCTCCACGTGTGTTTTGTACAGAATAATGTGGGAAAGGAGCGAGAGAACATAGAGCGCCCCGAGTCTTCTACATTGCCTGACAGCAGCCACTGCCTGTTCCTGGAAAGGCAAGGCTTTGGCAAGGTGTCAGAAAGGGGACAGTTGCTTTCTGGAAACAAATTGTTCTTTCTCATGCAAAGAGGGTGAGTTACTGCTGTACAGGACAGTGTTAATTTATACTTATGCTCTGTGTCTACTGCCACTGAAATCCAAGCTCTCAAAGAACCACATAATGTGCCTTGTCAGAGGTGGATGTGCAGGAGAGACTGAGTCAGCTTTCAAGGTTATTCCCCTTGCCCATTCTGGCCACGGCATACAGCTCTGGGGTGAAGTCTGTCTTAGTTCTGTAAGTAATGGAAGTATTCAGTCTCGTCTGTGGCCCTTCATACGCATCTCTGCATAGCAAGAACGGGTTTTCTGTGACCGGCACAAGTGTTTTAGAGCTCGTGGTTACCCACTGCAGACTCCTGCATTGCTCTAAGCCCACAGCTCTGTGATTCCTCCTTCAAATACCTCATTTGGTTTTCTGGCTCCATCAGGAGAACCTGTGTACAAAGTAATTGCTAATCAAACACTGTGCAAGTATGCAAAGCTGACTTGTGACCCAGAGGTAGGTGCTACAAATACTTCCCTGCTGTGAGAGCTATACTAATTGTATTTCTTAGTCGCTATTAAATGCAGCGTGAGAAATTGTGCCTATCTTAAGTAATGATTCCTCGTGTTAAATCTGAAAACAGTGCTTTGTGTTCAGCTAAGACTCCTTTGTTTAAAGCGATTTAGAGCTATAAAGCAGTTTTGTTGGTGCAGTGTCCTGTGAGCAGGTGAGTATCAACCAGTCTCATTTACTCATGGGTGAGAAAGGAGGACTCAGAAATACAGGTTTATTTGGAAGAGTGTTCCTGAATTCATGAGGATTTCTTTTTTTGTGGTTCTCAAAAGGCAGTGAAAGAAGCTCCTGAGAGGGGGCAAAGGGTGTAGTCCTGGCTCCTAAGGGCAGGCAAAGCAGGGTCCCGACTCCTGAGGGGGACGAAGGGCGCAGGCCCTCACACAGCCTGTAGTTAGCTTCGCCTTCATCAAGTGTATCAAAAGACACTGCGCTGAAACTTCTCCCACCTTGGTATCTATGGCTGATGGGGAGCAGAACAGCTTTGCTGGATGAGGCCCTATGGGTCCTAGTGGCTTCGGAATACTTTGCTGTTCTTTTTTAGTGCTGCCAGGATAACTCTGGATTACATCTGGGGTTTTTCATCCACTCACTTCAGGTAATGAAGTGTTTTAAGATGCCACAATGAAAGTTATAAAGACCCAAGTGATTTTTATGAACTGGTAGCATTAATTTAAGCTCGATTCCAGCAGAGCATGCTGTGATGGTTTGGGCTATTAGCCCATCACTAATACAGACTATAGAATGGTTAATACCAGTCCACTCCACTCCCAAGATGTATCCGGATTTGCTGAATAGCTTTAATTCTCCCAAAGCTGATCAAATAACAGTAACAACAGTAACAATAGCAATAAAGGCCATTCCGGTGCAATTGGCCAATCTGATGGGTTTGCTCCCAGTTTATTCTTAATTTCTGGCAGCAGTGATATTGGAAATTAAAAAGCTCTCTTGACACTCAAGTGACTCAAATCTCAGACCAGATGAAATGAGGTGACTGAAGCAGCTCTGAGCCTTTTATTCTCTCCCATCATTATCACAGCTAATAAGAAGAAACAGGGAGGCAGCCCAGTGAAGGCTGAGGACTCCCCCCCTCCTTCCCAATCCCCCCTTTTCCTGCCATCCAAGATAAAGTACTAATTATCAGGACAGCTCAAGCTCATTTGTAGAAAGAAGGGAATTGAATGCTGCTTCAGTGAAAAGACTTGGCTCCTGTGTGCCCTTGGGCAGGGATTGAGGGACTTTGGTGCTTTAAGCATCCAAATTAAACCACCTTGAAGTGACAGGCAGACATCCCAGTGGACTTGCTCCTAGGACCTCTGCTCTGGCGCTTGTTGCAAGGTGCAGAAGGAAAAAGATCCAGTTTCACACAGATCACTGTGTTTGGACAGGTGTTTCAGATGAGACCCAAAACCTCAGGCCCTTTGTGTTCTGGACAACCGAAACAGAGAGCTCTGAAATGTATGTTTAGGCTAGGACATAGGGCAGTGGTAAACACCTTGAATCACACAGTATTTGTGAAGAGCAATTGGAATGAAAGCCTGGGGATGAATAAGAGCTTGGCCTGGTTCTGACTGTATAGGACATGCTTTTATTCATATGAGACTGATTGCACTGGCACTCCTTACTGACACAGAGAGCACATGGCAGTGCAGGCTGACCCTGTTAAACAGAGCTCCCTAATGCAAGGGAGAACATGTAAACATTGCACATTGGTTGCAGTGATCTAAAGAGATGGAGGAGTTGAGGTAGAGGAAGGAGGAAAGTCCAGCTACAAGAGACTAGAGTCTGTCTCATTTTCCCTCTATCCTAGGGAAGAAGCAACTCAGTCCAAATCACTCTTCATGGATGTTTGTCCACCTCTTTTAAAAGACATCCAGTGCTAGAGATTCTGCAGACTTTCTGACAGTCTCTTCCATGTCTAAAGCCTGTGACATGGAGAGGAGAGCCAGAAAGAGAACTGTGGTTTTCCAGTGTGCTCAGCATCAACCAGAGATCTCCCCCAGATTACTAATGCAATGGCTCTGGAGCTATTGAGGGAAGCCACAGTGGGACTAGAGGATGGGGGGTTGCAAGAGGGGCCTAAAGCTCCTCCATGGTGCAGGGAGGATGCCAGCACCCTCTTTGCATGTTCTGCATGCCCAGCTGCATCCACTGAGTGAATAAAAGGAGAGTTTGGGCCACAGGTCTGTCAAATCCAGGACCTGATTCATTTGAAATAAAACCCAGTGTTTTCATGCAGGTGCTCCATCAGTGGAATCTCTGCCATGCTCCAGATAAATGCTGGGAGAGGAGTGATCCTGCTGCAGCATACCCTCCCAGTTGGGATGCTTGGGACTCTCCAGGACAGTGGCATGTACTTGTTTCGATAGTCTTCCAGGTATTTAATACTTTCCTTACCTGCACACCACCACAAGTGTTTTGGAACAAAGGTTCACACTGGGACACATTCATTGCTTTTTATCCTAAGCAAGACTGAAGCAGCAGATAAGGAATGTTTTTTTCTCCTTGGTGATGTTGGGAAGCCCGGGTACCTCTTGCATCTGAGGGGTTGCTGGCTGCCACAATAGCTCCCATGCCTGGCAGACACAGGGTCCAAGCTGGTAAATGAAATTAAGGCTAATGGAGGTGGATGTTAAATATTTGCTGTACTTGAGCAGGAGGGCCTTTGTCACTAATTACCGGGAGATGTTAAAGGAGATGGGATGTATTTAAACCTCATTGTTTGCCATTAAAGCACAGAGTCTTTTGCTTCTTTCCTGGGCTAAGAAGCTAATACACTTGGAGCAATAGCAGAAGGGCTTGGTGAATCAATCACTGTCTTTGAAAATAAAAGGTGATTCATTTTAAGGCATGCAAGTGTGAGGCAAGAAATACAAGCAGGTGGCCACTGGCTCATGGGCCACAGGAGAGTTTTGAGTCTGGGCTCTGCATACAAACAGGCTCTTCAGCTTCAGTTCTGGCCTGAAGGAGAGCAGAGGCCAGGAGATATGATAAGCAGGGGTATCTCAGACATCCCTCACTGGTGGACCTCCTGGGTGTCCATCCTCAGGGATGCTTCAGTGCTGGGGAAAACATCAGGTCCTTTAGGCTTAAAAAAGAGCCTGGTAGCTGCAGAAACATCTATACCCATTTCTTACCACCTCTAGATGTGTGAATTCTATGGCCCTTGGCAGCTGAGTGGATGGGTGAACAGACAATACTAACTATACTGTTAACTACAGCTCAATAGTTATAAGGATCCCTCAGCCCTTTCCCTGTTGCTAGAAGTACAGCACAGAAAGGATTAAGACACAGCAGAGTGTTTCTTCCCAGCTTTAGTGCCTGTGGTAGCATCCAGTCTGGCACCTGGAGTACTGCAGGACACCAGGTTCCATCAAACTCCATCTGCAAGTGCCTCAGGGCTGCCGACTCAATGAGCCCCTTGCCTGGAGCATCCCAGCGGCTGGGGAATACAGACAGGCTGTTGGTGTTCATCTTTTCCTCCCCTTCTCTTTAGGCTCTGTGAGGAAATGCTGTGCTATGACACCCTTATTGGCCTTGAATGAATCAGATTAATTATTCCAATGAGAAGTTTCCTGTAGCAAGTTATTTTCCTGTTCAGTGCCCTTCATAAATATGAACTGCCTCTTCTAAAATCTTCCTGTGAAGGATAAGAAAATCTGGGTTTTCCAGAAAGGAAACTGAGGCACAGGAAAAGGTAAATGACTTGCCCAGGGCACAGGAAAATGTGTATAAATGAAACAAGAACCATTTTATCAGCATGCTTATGGGAATTTGTAAATTATAATTACAGTCAGCAATGGGCCAGATTTTTGCCTATACAGTGTGAAAGAGCAATTTTAAAACATTCTCTATCTGCAATTCTCAAGTGTTCTCTGGCAGAGGAGGGGAGCCTTGAACAGCACATGTAAGTGTCTGCACAACAAGCCTGTTTTTCTCAGTTGTGTCTTGTGGACCCATTAGAAATAGTCCATGAACTCCCATAGATCCCTGCTGTAGTGATTAGGAAACACTGTAGATGATAGAACATTTTCATCACAGTGGAAAAGAAAATGTTAGGAAATTAGGGTTTAATCCAATGCAGAACAGGAAAAAAACCCCAATTTCCTCGCTGTCCACCAAGCAGAATGCCCAGCCAATTTTTGGTTTGCAATTTCAGTGTTATATTGTGATAGAAAGAGGAAACTCTGTGCCAGAAAAAACAAAAATAGACATATTTCTATTAGTGCTGAGCAGTAACTACTCATGGGACTTTAATGAAGGGGTGTAAAAAAGAATGGCAGAACATTTCCAGCACACATCTGTGGTAACAGGGGCTATTGGCATAGGATATTATTCTATTTTACCTTTATGCATTTCTATATGAGCTTTAAACTCAAATTATGCAGATAGGAGATTTACACACATAAATAAATAACAGCTTCCACATATGTTACAAGGACTGAAAATTTCAAAACTTACAAATTTCCCAAATAGACATCATGAAAGTTTTTTTTTTTTTTTTTTCACCACAATTCAGCTATTTCCCTGGAAGAAGATGCTGCTATTTCACCGATCCCAAGAAATCTGGGGTTTGAATGAATAGCATTTTCCAATAGAAAGCAATATTGGTATAGAATCTCTAAGCAGCTCCAATCCCAAATCAATATTTGCAGCCTACAGTGGCTTAAAGAAAGATGTGAATTTTCTAGTAGTTTAACTATAGAAGGGTTAGAGAAGGCATCATGAAGCCTGATGTGACTTTGTTTGCCTACCAGAAGCACAGATGGGTGAAGAGCGAGCACCAGGTCAGGGATCTAGGAGAGGCAGCTCAGCAGTGCCAACATCCCATCAGGATTTGGTACTTAGCCAGACTCAAACTGTGCAAAACAGACGGTATGAAGGGCAAGGCAGTCCTTCCAACAGGGTCAGCATGAGTAAACCAGCTTCTTGTAGGCAACCTTCCCCCAGGACATGGGGGCTCTGGTCCTAAGGCTAATTCACCATGTTAGGCAATGGCTGTGTGTGGAAGCGAGGTATCACCTGGGAGGAAATGGGAGGGGGTAAAGAGGCAGTCCCAACACTCACTCTGGCAGTGGAGAGGTAAAATCCAGACTGTAATCCTCATTAGATGGCAAAGGTGTAAGTGAGAAATGGGCTGAGTTGCTAAAGATTCCTGTGTTTGTGCATTGCAAAACTAGGGGAAGGATTGGGAGACACAAATCACCCAGTTCTTATAGAACCATAGAATCTTTTAGGTTGGAAAGATATTTAAGATCATAAAATCCAACCATTAACCCACCACTGCCAAGTTCACCACTAAACCATGTCTGTAAGCACCACCTCTGCACATCTTTTGAATCACTCCAGGGATGGTGACCCCAGCACTGCCCTGGGCATCCTGTTCCAGTGCTAACAGCCAATCTAACCCTCTGCTCCCATCACTGTTCCTTTCTCCTTTCCAAGGACTTTGATCTTGTCTCTTATTTTTGAGATAAACACAGGAAACTTTACATCAAGCTGGTGCCTGCTATTTTCTTTGGGTTTAGGAGGCATCGCTGTGTGCTTCACCCCTGGGAGCCCTCCGTTTGCAGGAGAGCTGGGAGAGCTTGTGTCCCGAGGCAGTGCTGAAATGAGGATCTTCTCCTGGATGAGCCACAAAGCAGCTTATTCCAGATGAGGCAGGAGGAGCTGAGCGGAAGCATGTCTCAGCTGAAGTCTCTCTCAGCATCTATTACAACAGCAGGGTTATCTTTGCTGCCGAAAGGAAATGTTACTGTGAGCTATGACAAACTCATTGAGTTTTACAGCAACACTGGAAAACTAAATGCAATGAATTTAGAAAGGATGCTCAGGGAATGCTAAGCCAGTCCCTTCCTGCCTTTAGTATTGCACCACTCGTTAGACCTTGCGCTGAGGCATGAAACACAAGTTTGGGTTGTGTGCACTTGCACACACAATCACAAGGGTATGCTCACAAGGGTATGGCTATTGGGAGGTACTTTATTTTAGTGAAGAACATGGAATACTGAGTCGATTGGAAATGAAAAAGGAGACAAAAGGCTCCAATGGCATTTTCCTGAATCCATCAAAGAACAATATCAACGGGCATGTGAAATCTTCAGCATTTTGTAGCAAATCAGCCCACTAATGAGAAAATACACATGTGGCCGAAGCAGTGATTGCAGCTCAGGTTTCTTGGCTTCAAAACTGCCACTCAAGCTACAGGAGAAGGAGTTGTAGTTAATAGAAATGCTATAGCTACTTCACCAGTGCTCTCCCAAAGCTCTGAGCCAGAGGCGAGCCCTTTACTTGGCAACAGGTCACTGGAGTGGTGCCACCATGGGTTTGGGGCAGTCAAGGGGGTAGACTTATACTGACAGACATTACAGGAGGCCTGGTGAGGGCAATGCTGGACTCAAAGTCATGCCATGCAGCAAGAAAGCTATTCAGGTGCCTACACACAGGCATCGTAGACAACACATGGGGTTGGAGATGCCTGTCAATGGTGGGTGGGTGTGATACAGGAATACCAGCAACAGATGTCACTTCCGTAGCAGTTGGGAGGCAAGGTGGGATGCCTGAAGGTCTTTTAAATGTCACTGTGTCTCACAACCTACATTGCTCCCCAGGTGACTCAGAATGCTGTGGGGAGCTCTGTGCCCACAGTAGGCTGTGCTCTAGGTTGCTGCAACTGCCCCAGAGGTGGATTTCATCTCTTTCACAATGCCTTTTTCAGAGAGAAATTGGGGACCTTATTGTTATTTATTATGATCAGAGCTAGATCTTCAGAGATTTCCTTAATTAGCATCATTAGACACACATCTTAAAATCCTGGGCTTGTCAGCGTGGCAAATTAAAACTTTGTGGGGTTTTCGCTTCTGTATGTCGGGTTAGAGAGTGTGTGAAGAAGAACTGGGGTTCTCCTGACAGCTTCATGGAGTGTGGGAATCTGTCCTCACTCTTTGATGACTAGAGCAGCGTATGCAGAGGGGATGAGTGAGAAGGGTCAGCTCTGTGCCAGAGAGGGAAACTGAGCGTCATTGCTTTTGAAAGAAGACCTGTCCTTTTGCACACCAGATGAGCTGAACATACAGCCTGATGCCTCCACCCCCAGCAAGAGAGTTCTCAAAACCCTCCAGCAACAATGGGGAAAAAAACCTGCTCCAGCTAATGAACACTGAATTCCAGCAGACAGAAACCCTACAGAAGTATCTGTGACATCCCCATTAATAGCAAAGGAGTTAGTTGTGATTGATGCAATTCCACTGAACACCAGAGGAATTAATAATGATTAGGGCCATTATTTTAAAGCATTACCCCCCAAAAAAGACCCAAAGGGAAAACAATTAGATGTCTTCAGTGGTTATCTTTCACACTATACTTACTGCAGTGATCAGACACGATATTATGCTTATTAATCAACAAAATGATGGAAAAGGATGTAACTTGTGTATATCCATGAGACAGAACTTGGAAGCACATACCATATTTGCTGGTCTGCTTATGAGGTTGCTGCTAGCACAAAGAAATACATTGGGGTTTCTTGTTTTCCTAGCAGTAGAAGGTGTCTCATGAGTTTGGAAATAGGTTGGAGAGTCTTTTATTAAAACAAAGAAAACAAATACAACCACCCACACTTAGGGATAGATTTTGCATTCATAGATGGTACGATCCTGCTTAGCCCCACTGGGTCTGAGGGGTTGCAACCAACAGAGGATCTTTCCACTTCATGTTTTGGGGGTTTTTAGCTTATGTGCTCCAAGCTCCAGTTCTTCATCAGTAATGAAAGGTTGCAATGAACCTTATCACTGTACTGCAGGTGAGGAAACTGAGGCTCTGAGATGCCATGAGGTTTTCCTGAGGTCACACACTAATCAGCACAGAGCCAGAGGGAAATCCTGATTTTTGGCACTCTGCATTAACCACTGAGATAATAATCTCTCTTTTGTTCATCTCTGGTGCGTTGATTCGCTTCTATCATCAGTGGGTCTTGACCAAAAGTCATTGCTCATCTATGTCATGGTTTTGAATTGCAAAATGAGCTTTTAGTAATTCATCTGAGCCTAATGGGTGGGTTCAAATGCAGATGCCAGCTGGGAGAGGGCTGTGGGGTGCAATCCATCCCCCAGACTACCCACCCCATGTAGAAGACATGGAAATCACACACAGACTGTGTGAGCTGGTCATGAAGAGCACCCAGGGGTACAGGCTCATGCTCAGCTCATGCCTGGCTGTAGTTAATGGTTCATGTGGTTTAGATACCTTCAGTAGGTTCACCGGTCAGAACTGGTTGAGAGGAAAGATGGTGGAAAAGTGGGATTGGCCAGTAATGTAATGTATTTGCAACCTCCCAGGTAGGGGCAGATGAGATTTCACTACATCTGTAGCCACGGTATGCCAGAAGATGAATAACCACACCAGCATCTCTCTCTTCTGTTCCATGGGGTAGTTGTTAGGTCCACCATACCCACATAGTAGCTGAAGAAAGGGGGAGAGCTTGAGCACAAGTCAATGACAAAACAGCATCAACTCTCAGGCCTGTTTTCTTTTCCAAGTGAAATTTCAGTCATAATTAAACTGTTGCAGACCACATAGGCTTGGCTTCCAGTTTCCTTTGAAAAGGGAGCTGAATTTCCCAGCCAATTCTCAGTACCCATCAGTCACAATTTCAATGATTAACGTCCCCAGGCTGGGCTGCGAATCCCAATAGGAGCCTGTAATCAAATTCCTCATCAATTCCCGTGATACAGCATCAGAAGCACAATGATGAAGCAATCCTAATTTTGCAGCCAGAGCCAAATTCCAGTTAGATCCTCAGTGGGTGCAAACCGAGCTGGCGTTGTGCTCCCTGGAAGAGATAGTGCAGATTTACACCCAGATGAAGATCTGCCTTGTGGCCTTTCCTGTGCTGTAACCCTGAACTCCTGTCCCTCGGTGGCCCAGTGGCCCATATGGAGGTGGGCAAAAGTGTTTTTCCATGACTGTGGGTGTCCATGTCTCTGGAGTAAATGGGAGATGGCCTGCTTTCCCTGTCCTAATCAGTGAGACTAAGGACAGTCCTTGTTTTAAAGGCCTTTTTAGACTGCCTGGAAGCACTAGCAGTGGAAATCCATCTGCCCATACCTGCTCTGATTTACATCCTGAGCAACCCCCTGCCCTGGAGCTCTTTGAGGGTGGCATGGGTCAGGTTCCTGCACTCTTCTCCCCTGGGGAATGTTTTCCTGACTCATGGCAACAACTCTGGCTCTTCACATCACCCAGAGCATCACGGCACAACTCTGCAATGAAGGGCATCTCCCTTCTCTCCCGTCACTCATCCCTTTCTTTCTACATCTGGGCGTAACGTTGCTTTCAGAGCCAAAATCCTTGTGATTCCACTACGGGAGAAGTCAAAGCAGGGAATAGAAATAAAACCTGAACAATCTGTCTTCAGAAAGGAAACGGTAGTCACAGAAGGCTCTGCAGAGCCACCCACTCATCTGGAGCAGGCGGTGACCATCCCCTGCTCCGGAAGGGCTTAGCATGGATCCATCCAGGAACAACCCACATTACAAATTGCAGGAGCAAACTGGAATATATTCAGGGAATTAATTGTATGGGAAATTATCCAGACTATTAAAAGCCACATGAACATGCTGAATATCATGCATTTTAAATGTACACAGAAAAACATCATTTTGAAGGGGATTATTGTTTAAATAGGCAATAGGGGTTCTAGCAGATAAGCTTCCCACTCCTGTCTTCTCTTATTGTCTGGAGTACATTATCTCTACCATAATATTCTCAGCTCTCTCCATGAGTATTGTCAGAGTGAAATGCTATTTTAAAAGTATATGTTTATGTTTCAATAGACTTTATAACAACAAACATATCCGCCCAAGACACAGAAAGTGAGAGGGAGTAGAAGGAGGGAGGAAATCAAGAGGCAGAGGTTGCAGCTTCTCTGATATTGAGTATAACAGGAGTAGATGTTACCCAGCAGAAGGTACCCTGTGTTTTTTTCCCCTCCCTGTTGAACACAGTGGATCCCTGCATCCAGAGGAGGACTGGCTAATGTGCACTTGACAGTGGGACATGCCACTTGGACAACGGCAGGACTCCAGCCCTTCTGTGTTGTTTGTTCATTGTCCCACGAGTTCAGCAGTCTGTTCATGGAATTTTCAAGCCTGAGTTTAAAACAGCCCAATGCAAAGCTGAGTCATCACAGGCTCCCAACAACCTGCTCTGCATCAGGGGAAAGTCTTAGTGACCCTGATGCTGCATCTTATACTTGCACAGGGGCCTGGAAGCAACCTGCTGGCATGCCTCTGTGTTTGGCTTTGCTGCATATCTCATAGGATCACAGAATCACAGAGTGGTTTGGGTTGGAAGGGACCTCAAAGCTCATCCAGCTCCAACTGCTGCCACAGGCAGGGACATCTTCACTAGAGGAGGTTGCTCCAAGCCCCATCTAACCTGGCCTCAAGCACTGCCAGGGATGGGGCAGCCACAGCTTCTCTGGGCACCCTGTGCCAGCGCCTCAGGCCCCTCACAGGGAAGAGCTTCTGCCTAAGAGCTCATCTCAGTCTCTGGGGGGTTAAAACTGTTGTACACATGCAGATGGGCCTGGCTGGGCTGTGGCATTTATACACGGGAGGGGGCAGAAACTACCCCCAAACCTGCAATTCACTTCTTAAACTGTCAGGCATCATTACAACGGGTTTCTGAAAGATATAGTGTATAGAGCGCATTTCTAACAAGCTTCCATGTGATTTTCATCTCTTGAGTGAGAGAAACCTGATAAAGATATAGATCCATTCTCACATCTTGGCATAAAATCATACCTTATTGGTTTAGATCATTCAGTGGCTTCTTTTTCCTCGGATAGTACCAGTGTTTTCTAGTTCCAGCAGAAAATACAAACACTTGAGAGATCTCATTTTTCTGCTAAATGGATTTTCATTGCACATGAGTTATCCCTCTCTCGATACAAACACACACAGATAACACCACGAACACCCCCTCACGTGAAATGCCAAAGACACCATTAAATGGAATGTTAAAATAAAAGATCCCCGGGCTCACACTCAGAAATCCCCTCTTTTAAGCATTCACCATTTAAAAGATACTTAAATAGATGTTCTTCAAACCTGAGTCAATTTTAGCCTTTCTAGTGAAAGCCCATAAAACAAGCTGAGAGGAGTAGTTTTCGGGGGGAGCTATTCTGGGAAGAGTGCACATGTTAACAGCTCCATTGTTATGTATGGGATGAATATGTTCCCTACTCCTGCTCACCTACCTTAAATGGGTCAGCTGAACAGAAGCAAACTCAGGAAGCATAAGAACATACTACAGAAAGGAATTAATCTGAAAAGAGAGGAGCACTCGCTTCTTCTCAGAGAAGGAAAAAAGGAGAAGCTACAGAGGACAGTGAACACTGAATTTATGGCAAGCTCTTTCTCACAGACTCCGAGCCAAAAATCTGCTGTCAGTTACATTAGTATAAATCTGGAGCAGCTCCACTATCATCATTAGAGTTACAGGCCAATTATGTAAGGAAAAGAAGTATTTCAGGCTTGCCAAAACTGGGAAATGTAGGTCCTGCTTCGGGCCATGCTGAAAGCCCAGATAAGTGGCCTGAATTTCAGCGCAACCTTCACCAGCATTCCCTGTCACTTACCTATTGTTATTACACCTATCACCAGTGTATGTGTAGATTTGCTCTGTGTAATCAGGCATTTAGTTGACCTCTCATTCTAGGAGTAAAGAGGGAGTCAGCTCATCGACTTTCCATGTCTTTGATGTTAAACTCTACAGACAAAATACAATTTGGAAGAGCCTGATGGATGGCTGGATAAAATATCCAGAGAGATCTTAATGCATTCATTTGCCCTTCCTTTAAGATATGGCTGTCAAAGGAGATCCTATCACCAACGGTGCTGGCGAGACGCAGCATGACCTGAGTTTTAGGTGGCTGGGTCCAGGGGAAGATTGGCTGTAACTTTGGGAAAGTGCATTGTGCTCCTTACCTCCTGCTTCTCACTCTTCCCATGGCTTCCCAAGAAGAAGGTTTGGGGTAGCAGCCACTGCTTGGTTGATAGTGAATTGGGCATTTGTACTTTCTGGTTTTGCTGAAAAGCCCAGTTATGGACACAAGACACATTTCCTTTGGAAGTCTTGCATAATCCTTAACATCTTATTTGCCTGCCTTACAAATCCCAGTGCCAAAGCTGGTGAATTGCCATTCAAAATAAAAATAATAAAAAAAGAAGTAATTTTGATGAAATGTCATTTAACCACCAAATACTCTGTTACCAAAATCCTCCAACCATTTCTGCCTAAACCTGAGCACTGCAGAGCTGCCACCCTGACACATGCATGTTCACATGTGCACACAAATGTGTATATCTAGTCTATACCCATGGAGGTTTCCCAACAGGCTGGAGAGCAGGAACACTCATCAATTCCTATTGACGACACTGCTGAAAGGTGGAGTTCACCGAGTGCCTGGTGTGGTCCCTTCCTCCACCTTCCTAAAGATGCAGAGTATGTAGAAATGTGAAAGGGAGAATAAAAGGAGGCAGGTTATTCCCGGGGGTGTAGTTGGCCAACAGTGCCTGGAGCCTGGCCAGGAGGTCAGAGGCAGACAAGAGAGCACTGTGTAATCAACCGCATGCTTTTAATTTCACTTAAGAACTCAAAGCAGGAAAACCTGAGCTGTATCCATGGGGATTGCAATCAATAGCCAAGCAGATAACAAAGAACTGATGCTCGGGATATACAACTGCCTGGGCGCATTAGTTTTTTACTTGGCCTTTCTTTGGGGACTCACTCTTGCCTGCGTTTTTGGCTCCAGCTCTGAATCCTTCAAACACCTAGGGAGCAGCAGCTTCCTTTGGAAGCCTCGTGGCTGCACAGGGAAGGGTGACTGTTGCTGTCAGCTTTTGCCGTGTGCCAGCCCTTAAAATAGAGAGAAACGGGGGAAAGGCAGTGGGGGGGGGCTGATGGGAAAGCGTTCCTGATGATAATTTGATTGCATGCATTAATGATCAAAGTGTTGCAGACTAATTACCAACACTTACCTCTCAGATATTAAGTTATCATTTATTCCGCCCCCCCCCAGCTTTAGCTTTGCATCTACCCCCTGTTCCGGGTGTCTGCAGCCTGGTGCCTGGACCTGCACCCTGATGCCTCAGCCTGGTGGCTCTCCAGGAGCATCCCCTCCACAAGACCACCGTGTGCTCTCTTTGGTGGATGCTGCCCCATTTCAGGGGGCTTGGGGAACCAGGTCAGCCTGGGAAAGGGAAGCAAAGCAGGTTTTGCCATGATCTAGAAGGGTTCAGCCACCTCCTCTTCTTCATCACATCTCAGGTTGATCCCTGAGGGTGAGTACCTCCATGGCCAAGGTGCCTGTGTGGGAATGGTCCCAGCTGGGCACTGGCCAAGCCAGAAATGCAAATAATGATGGTCCCAAACAATGTGCCTTTCAATACTGCTTCCAGCATCCATTTTAACCAGACAGATGCCAGCCTGCTGCCATCTGGTTACAAGAGGTACTAAAAGCCTCAGTGGGGAGCAGAGGGAAGCTGAGGGATATTACCAGTTGTTACAGGTTGCAGAGAAGGAGGTTTCTTTTTAGCTTGGCTTTTCACACTCAGAAATGAACACAAAGGACTCTGGTAATGATGAGGACTGAGGAAATACTCCCTCTGTGCAGCAGGACAAGCATCCTTGCCTCTTGCAGTGCCTCCTTTCTCTGGGGGAAGGGCAGGCAGGAGCAAATGCTGGGTTGGATTTTATGATATGTTTTCAATTAGATTCTCTTTAATTGACTGACATCTTCCCCTGAGCCATCTTGCTCTGCTCAGAGACAAAATACCACGGAATTGGACCATTTTCCAAGAGCACTGTGGTATTTCCTCTCTTCCTGCACATAAATAACCCCCATGCAGGCTTGGCTACCTGCTTGCAGCTACTAGAAATCACCAGAAAAAAAGAGGACCAGATTTATAACTAGAAGCAATCAGAAGCCAGAAGAGCTCTGTCCCTTTTGCATTCTAAGGAGCACTTCTGATGCTTGCAGGGGATGATTCCTGGAGATCTTTGGTCTTTTCCACCCTGCTCCTTTCACAGCATGAAACTAATGTCTCTGCTAAATAACATCTTCAGTTCTGAGGTGGTGCTTGAGATACAAGTGGGTCCATAGGACCTTACAGCTCCTTCATTCCGGAGCATGGCTGTGTCTGGGGAGGTTCCCAGCTCGATGCTCAGCATCTGGGTGCTGTTTCCAGGCAGTGGCACCGGGAGCACGGCAGATGAGATGTCGCTCTGTTTACTTACACGTACTGTGCACAAACTGCCCATTACTGGCACTGCAAAGTTCCTGGCTGCAGGAGGCACAGCATCGTCTTTCAAAAGGCTCTAATGAAAGTGGGTCAGACATTTTCCCTTCCTGGGGCAATCCTTTAGCATAAGCAGGGATTTAAGTGTGCGCAATTCCTATTATCCACAATTGTTAGACTCTTTCTCACAAAGAAAGGGCTCCGTAATTTGAGCAGATCTGTCAAATGCACACACAGCGATGGAAATGGCCTATTAGATGATAAGGGGCTGCCCTTTCAGTGCTGAGGAAGTGCTCAGCCCTCCTGGGAGAGGATGATTCCAATCCTGCACTGAGAAACTGGGCTTGATCTTGAAGGAAGCATTTCTAGAGTAGTCTTTTCATAGGGACATGCAGCTACTCTGCTGATTTTGGTACAGGGTAGAGCCCAGCTTGTACCTGGGCCTCTTCTGCAGCCATGGAGATGGTTTCAGGCATGACCTGGCTGTTCCTGAGCTTCACAACAAAACCAGGCTAGCAAAAAGCAGACCTTCCGCCCATCCAGAAGCTGTGTGATGCATCTCCCATGCAGAGAGCAGAGCAGTGGGTTCAGTGCCTGCATGCAGGAGCTGCGTGACAAGGGAGTGTTGTCTGGACCTTGTCCAGGCCACTGGCAGCGGACCATCAGACATCCAGAAATATGGTACAACGTCACCCAAAGCAGCGAGGGAATACGTTAAAGTAGGAGAATGTCTGCCAGAGGCAAGTGTGTGTAAGCCCCTGAGAAGCTGAGCTGGAAGGCATTTTAAAGATGCATCAAAGAGCCCTGTGAGTGACCAGTCTGAAGTCGCTTCCCCATCTTGGGCATTACCATTTGGTATAATTTCTGCTTTCACTACAAACATTAGAATAAGAAGCAGAAAATGGGAACAGAACTGGATGTGTTTTGAAAAATCCAGTCCCTGTAGTAGCCTTAAAACTCACAGGCAAGTTATAAACCTGCCCCCTGCAGTGGAATTTGGGGGAGTGAAAAGTTTCAGGGCACTTCAGGAGGGATTCTGATTCCAAGCTGAGTTTCTCCAGCAGGTATTTCAAGGAGAATTGATGGGAGTTTTGTCTTTCCAGCCACTGGCCTTGCTTGGAGGTGCCACTGAGTTTATTACTGATTTAAATGTTGTTCTTCCAGCTTGGAAGAGAATGAGATATTGAACACCTCTCCCCATGCCTTCCAGTGATCCACCTGTGGCTCCGGGTCTTCGAGGAACTACCTTCATAAGGGACTGTAAATTACATTTTTCAGGTATTTACAAAGGGTTTACAATGATCTCAAGTCGTGATCCGAAAGAGTCATGAACACAATGGGCTTTGAGTTAATGCCCTTCTGATGAAGGTGCAGCTATTGGCTAACTTCATAACCAGAAGGAAACCTTTGTGTTTGCTCTGGATCTTCTTTACTGCCAGTTGCCTGCTTGTAGCCATTACCCAGTGAAGAGCAAGGGGGGAACCAGCTAAATAAGAACCTTCTTCAGCTGTCTCTTTTTGATTCATCTCCGTATTTCTAAATCTCACAAGTGCTTTTTATTTAAATAAGGAGGCTAATGAAAGCTGTCTGAGTGGGACAATTAACCCCAGTCTGAACAGGTCATTAGAAACAATGGAGAACTTGAGGCACTCACCCCTGACCAGCATGGAAACCAGCCAAATGAGGCAGATGAGGAGATTGATCATTTCAAAACAAATATAATTTGCTTGATTTGTTTTCTTCTCTGTCTCTAATAGCAAAATTGCTTTGAAGACAAATGGTAGCCCCTGTTTATGTTCTTACATTTACAGGAGTCACTGTCTTCCCATCCTCAGACTGAATTGTGTGATTTCAGTGTGCGTGCAAATAACACGAGACAACTTCATCAGCCTGGGATGATGTTTTGGGGGAACACTGCTCACATCTATTGTGGTCAGAGAGGTGCCAGTTGCCCCTTGCACTTCTGAGCCACTCATTTGACTCAGCATGTTCCTCTTCTAATTTAGACCACTACAGTGACTGGTCTTGGCTGCAAGGTCTCTCCTATGGGTTTTCACCTTACCCAGAGACTCTGTAGTGTTACAGACTTTGTTTTCTATCCTTGTCCTTTATGATCTTTTTAACCACAGGAGGAAGCTTCTCCATATTAGAGTTTGGTTTGTGGCTGCCAGCAAATCCCACAGCAATAAAGGCCACTGCAAAGCTTGCTGAGTCCCTCTCCAAGTGCCAGATGGGTCCCTTCTTCTGCCCACCTCCACCCCTATTGCCATGAAGGAGATTGAACATTAAAAAGAGGACCCCCTAATAAAGCTGCTGGCTGTACAAGAGTTTCTGTCCTTGGAGAGAGGAACCTGTGGCAGATATTAGTCATAGAATCATAGAATGATTTGGGTTGGAAGGGACCTTAAAGCTCATCCAGTTCCAACCCCTGCCACGGGCTCACCTTCCAGTAGAGCAGGTTGCTCCAAGCCCCATCCAACCTTGCCACCTCCTGTCATGCAAGGTGCTGGTGGAGGAGGGTGAGGAGGACAACAAGGTTGTGGCGACGTTCTATGGGCACCCCAGGCCTCTCCAGAGCCCCCTCCTCAACTCCTGGCTTATTACCATGCCATGGGGCATGTTGAGATCTGCTGGATCTAACAGCAAATGGCTCTGCGAACAGGACGCTGGCGGGAGGCAGAATGCGTGCTGCTCTCAGCCTTTGTAAAGGCTGCTCTCGCAGCAAGCAGCAGAAAGCCCGCAGGATCCCCTGGAGAACAGAGCAGAGCAGCTATGACAAGGGGAAAATGTGGGGATGCAAGTCAGCAACAACAGTTTCCTGTTTTAATCTACCTTTCCTGGCTCAGCAAGGGAAAGCAAAGAGCCGAGCAAGGACACCAGGCAGCCTCCCCTCTCTTTCACTGTCACATTTGTTGCCTCATTTAGGGTTTAGAAACAAATGATTTTTTCCCCCCTTCTAAATGAATTAAGCTATCTGGGAATGGATGATGGATTCATGAGATACAGGGGAGGTTACGAGCATGCTCTGCTGCTTCCCTATGGGACACCTGTACTCAGGAATGTGCAGACACTGACCCAATTACTAAGCCAGCACCTGGATACAAACTCCCTGTGACCACATCTCCAACTTGCTGTATTCACTGTATTTTGTTAAGGGACTTGCACGTTTTAGTGCCTTTTTGTGCTAAGCTGGCATGTGTAAGTGAACTCCATTTTCTGAGCAATTCCCTCCATCCTTTGAGATGTCCTTGTTTTTCTTTTAGTCATTTCAAGCAGGTCCCCTCCTCTCCCTCCTCCTCCTCCCCTCATCTCCCAGGATGACCTGCTAATTCAAATGAGAAGAGATTGCAGCACCATTCTCTTTGTCACTGTAAACTCAGGCAGGCTTTCCCCCTTCATCCAGGACAAAAAGCTGCATTTACCCATCCTGTCCTCCCCTCTCACCACAGGCTTCTCCCCCAGCGCCAGGATGTTTCCTCCAGTCTAGTTTTAAATGCTCTTTTGCCTTCTCTCTCAGACACATCCCTGCTTTCACAGGCCTGTTATGCAGTGTTTTCAGATATTCAGGCCTAAATTTGCCTTTGAGTTAGTGTCCATGGTCTTAAATTAGGCTTGTCATTGATTTGCTCTCTAACATTATACTCCTTGTTTGAATTTGATGAAGCTTTCTCACATTAGATCCACTTGTAGAGATAACTGTGGAGCTCAGGGTAACAGTCATTTACAGGAGGAGCAAAATGATTTAGCCCAAGGACTACAAAGGTATTTATGGTGCTGCCTCCTATTTGGATGGCTAATTTGCTATAGATTTTTACTCCTTAATTAGAAATGGAGAGCACTAATAGCTTTCTGCCTCTAATCCGCACTGTCCGTCCTAGCTACCAGGTACATTTTCACAGTCACAAGCTTGGGGAGGGGAGAAAGACAATAGATTGTCAAGAAGCCTTCAGTTCATCAATGAAACCCAGTTCCTGGGTAAATTCTGGTTAAAATGTGCATGTGAAGTGCATTAAGAGGAGGTAACTTTGCAAGGAGCTGGGAATACATTCTCAGAGCAGCCCAAGTCCTAAATGTCACTGGCTCTACTGGAACATAATGTCTTCAGAGGCCTTAGTTTTCCTTCCCATCTTGTTGTCAAATCCTTGTTGACCTTCTTGTGATCCTGGTGGATTTGATGAAGACCCAGTAGCTACAGCAGTGTGGCTGCCCAGCAGTTGTGCTTATCTGCAGCCGTGAATGAAAGAGAAGGAAACTACATGAACTGTGGAGTCCCTTTCTCCTTTTCTGCATGAGATCCCCAGATTAGTAATCACATTAGGAAGGACAAAAATTCCTCCAGGAATGGAAGCACTCTCAGTAGAGGACACAAGGGCAAAAGGCCTTTACTGGAGAAGAAAATGCCTCAGGCACTTGGGCTGCAGGTTGTGTGTGATGTCTAGAAAAACAACAGCAAAATTGGGACCTCCTTGCTCGAGAGGTCCTCAGTGAACATTCAGGACATATCTTGTTTGCAAACACAAATGGTTCCCAAAGTGCCACCTATGATACCCAACCTAACACCTAGAGTATGCAAAGTGCCACCTATGATACTCACCTAACACCTATGCTTCCCTAAGTGCCACCTATGACACCCAAACTAACACATATGGTTCCCTAACTACCACTTACAATATCCCACCTAACACCTGCGGTTCCCAAATTAACACTGAGACTATGCAACCTAGCACCTATGATATCCAACCTAACGCCACCTCAAGTGCCACTTACACTAGCTAAAGTGCCACCTACACTATCAGCCCTGACTCCTACAATACCCAAAGTGCCACCTACACTACCCACCCTGACACCTACTCTACCCAGCCTAACACCCATAGTACCCACAGTGCCACCGACAGTACCCAATCTAACACCTATGATTTCCAATCTAATGCCACCTCAAGTGCCACCTACTCCACTCAGCCTGACACCTACGATACCCAATGTACCATCTATGGTATCCAACCTAACACCTAACACCCATAGTACTTAAAGTGCCACCTACGAGAACCAATCTAACAACTATGCTACCTCAAGTGCCACCTACGCTACGCATCCTGACACCTATTGTTCCCAAAGTGCCACCTGTACTGCCCACCCTAACACCTATGGCTCCCAAAGTGTCGCCAACAGTATCCTAACGCCTATAGTATGCAAAGTGCCACCTATGCTACCCAACCTAACACCTACACTTCCCAAAGTGCAACTTAGCATACCCAACCTAACACCTAGAGTATGCAAAGTGCCACCTATGCTACCCAACCTAACACCTAGAGTATGCAAAGTGTCACCTATGCTACCCAACCTAACGCCTACACTTCCCAAAGTGCAACTTAGCATACCCAACCTAACACCTAGAGTATGCAAAGTGCCACCTATGATACCCACCTAACACCTATGGTCCCTAACTGCCACCTATGATACCCAACCTTACACGTTCCCTAAGTATCACTTATGATACCCAACCTCCCACCTGTGGTACCCAAGTGCCACCTATGATACCCACCTAACACCTATGGTTCCCAAAGTAAGTGCCACCTATGATACCCAACCTAACACCTATAGTATGCAAAGTGCCACCTATGATACCCAACCTAACACCTAGAGTACGCAAAGTGCCACCTATGATACCCAACCTAACACCTATAGTACCCAAAGTGCCACCTATGACACCCAAACTAACACCTATAGCACCCAAAGTGCCACCTACGAGAACCAGTCTAACAACTATGCTACCTCAAGTGCCACCTACTTTACGCATCCTGACTTCTGTTGTTCCCAAAGTGCCACCTATGAGAACCAGTCTAACAACTATGCTACCTCAAGTGCCACCTACTCTACGCATCCTGACTTCTGTTGTTCCCAAAGTGCCACCTATACTACTCAACCTAACACCTATGGCTCCCAAAGTGTCGCCAACAGTATCCAACCTGACACCTGTAATACCCAGTGACACTGACACGACCCAACCTAACACCTTTGTTACACAAGCTAACACCTACGATAGCCAAATTGCCACCTGCGCTGCCTCAAGTGCCACCTACACCGCGCTGCCTGACACCTGCCATACCCAACTTGACACCTACGCCACTTGACACCTACACTTCCCAACCTGCCACTGCCTGCGCCCCTTAACTACTGCCTGTATCCCTCCCAATAGGACAACCTGCAAATACCCTACACTGTGTCCCCAAAGTGTATCCTTACCTGCATGGGGCCTCTCCTT